>RJWM01023513.1:0-32009 GCA_004363535.1 Dasyprocta punctata
GAGACTCCCCCAGTTTATGGAACCAGGAATAATACAACTAGAGCTCAATCCCTGGTCATCTGTTCTCTGTCTTTCCCTTCAAACCATGCTGATTTTTTTCCTTGGAAGTGGGCAGTGGGGTGTGTGTGTGCGCTTTTGCACTGAGCTGTATCCCAGCCCTCTTTATTTTTTGAGAGATAGTGTTGCTAAACTTGAATTTCCTATCCTGTTGCCTCAGCCTCCCAAAGTACTAGGGTTACAGGTGTACATCACTGCACCCAGCTAAACAGTGCTGATTTTCATAACCAAAACATATTCAAGCTAAGCATGGATGAGGCTGGGGCAGGAATAGTGTGGGTTTTTTTTGTTTTTGTTTTGTTTTGTTTTGTTTAAAGATAGAGCCTTGCTGTTAGCCCAAAGAGGCCTTGAACTTGTGGCGGTGTCCCTGCTTCAGCCTCCTGAGTTTAGGGACCATAGGTGTGTGCTACTATGCCTGACTTGAGGCAGGAGTACTGTGAGTTCAAGGTCAGCCTTTACAATTTAGAGACCCTGTCTCAAAAAACAAAGAGGGCTGGGGACATAGCTCAGTGCAGCCCCTAAGTTCTGTAAAAACAAACCAAAAACATCTTACGTTCAGAGAGGGAACCCTTTTTTGAAAAGCCAGGGATTGGGAAGGAAGGCTTGGATTTACAGAGAGGGCTGGGTATTCCCATCGCAATCAAATGGCCCTGCAGAAGAGGAGAGATGAGTTCAGGGAGCAAAAGTGAGGCTTGGCTGACGCCTGCACCTTTACTTCTGATCCTTCTCCTCACTCGGCTTCTAAACCCTTGCTGGCTCTGCCAGTCGTCAGCCGCACTCCCACATCTGTCCCTTTTTCACCTGCCGCCTTCCACAGGTCTTCGCAATGCTACAGCCACCTGCAGACTGTGACTGCCCCATTAGCTCCGTGGCTGTGATCTGGTTAAGCTGGAGCTTTTGGACCAGGGATTTCTAAGCTCACTTCCTGCTCTATCCACATTCTTTTTTAAACGTTGTTTCTCCTGATGCGGCAGTATTCATTCCTTAATGGTTCACTCATTCACTCGTCATTCATTCAGCAAATGATTACTGAGTACTTGATGTATGCCAAGTACTGTTAATGAGCAAAACTAATAAAAGTTCCTGTCTCCAAGTAGCTTACATTCTAGCAAAGAGATAGGTAATAAAATGAGTACATTGTGTAGAATGTTAGAAGGCAACAGTTGATATGAAAAGAAATAAAAAAGCCTAACAGGATAAGGAAATTAGGAGGGCAGGTGCTGGTGAGGGTATAGGTTTTAGTACTGTGTTGTTACCAAATCTGACAGCCTTTCTCCAGACCACATCCTTTTGTTGGTTTTGCCACTTTGCAGCCAACCCCTCTCAGACTGAGGCCAGACTCCACCCCATGGTCACCTGTGTATTCAGTTTGATTTTGATGCCTCTTCTACCCCTATGAACTTTGAGATTTCCTATTGCCCTGTCCCAAATGTCATAGACATTGCATCCCTCCACCTTGCCTTTGAGACACTGCAGTATGACCTTGTCCCTCCACTCCTGCCTGTGTCGTCACCCTCCTGTGGTCTTGGTCTCACCAGCTCGGGCGACTTGTGCATCTGGCTTCTTTCGACACATTAGCCCTGTGTTAGAGCTGGGGACATAAACACGAATTACATACTGATCTTTGCCCTCAAGATGGCCCCCAATCCAGTGTGGAAAAAGGGTTTTCAGCAGTTAGAAGATATTGTGGTAAGCACTGTCTCAGACTTGTCCTCTTCCTTCAGTGGAGAAGCCTTCCCAGGCAAGACCTGAAGGATGACAATTTGGGTTTCTCAGACAGCCAGGGAGAGGGGAGGGGCACTCCAGACAGAGGCTTCTCCATCAGTCACAGTCTGTCCCAGGAGGGCATCATCTTCTCTTGCTTTGCATTCCCCATCTGCCTGGCAGGCCATCTGCCAAGGTTAGCTATTAGTAAGTGACATATAAACCATTTGAAGCTCAGAGAGCAGTCAAATTATGAGGCTTGACAGCTTAGATGAGGCCAGTGTTTGGAAGACTCAGGTGCTTGGGAGAGAAGTTTGGCCTTGATCCAGCCAGAAGTAAGGTGAACAAGGCCAAAGTGAGGGGAGACTTTCAAGGAAGACGTTTGTTCTCTGCTGCATCCCCTGTCCACAAAGGTGCTGCATGGTGGACCTCAGAGGCATTTGTGTTGACACTGCAAAGATACGGGAGTTTGTGAACTGCCTGCTCAAACACATGGTGGGGACTGGACCCAAGTCTTTGCCAAGCTGTGCACGCCTGTGTTGCTTCCCTGCTGCATTCGAGTGAAAGTGGGGGATGCATAAGGGCAGGTGTGTAAAAGCAGTTTGAGACAGAGAAGATCATTGTGGGTTTTTTATTTTTAATGTAATGGAAGTTTATTTCATCGAAGTTGGGTTTTTTTTTTTTTTTTTGGTCTTTTTGAGACATGGTTTTGCTATGCAGTTCAGGCTGGCCTTGAGCTCACTTCGTAGCCCAGGCTGATATTGATCTCCAAACGATTCTCCTACCTCAGCCTCCCCAGGGCTAGGATTACAGGCATGTGCCCCCACACCCTGCAAGAAAAAGATAATTTACTTAAAAGCCAAACTCCTTGGGTTCCTTGTTCATTTGAGCACATTATAGAATTTTTGGAGTAAAGCTAAAATTTTGAAAATGCTTCTAGCTCTGAAAACTAAGAATATAGAAAAGAGCTGGGGGAAAGGCACACCCTCACCCATCAATGTCAATGTAACTTAAAGCATATGACCTAGTCTCTAGGAGGTTCAGTTTCCTCATCTATAGAAATGGTAATGGAGACTATTGTGAGCCGGTTGTGTTGGCATAAATGAGATAATCCACTGTAGTGCCTTAGCACAAAGTGACAGAGTTCACTCCTCAAGTGGACGCCTTAAAAAAAAGTTGGGTCTGGGCCTGGCTGACTTGGGAGTCACTGTCACAGCACGAAGCAGCCTCGAGTCAGCGCGGATGAGCGCTGAGAGTTAGGCAGTTTAGGAGGATGGAAGGAGGGGCAGAGGCAGTAAGGAAACCAAACCTAGGATTCAAGGCAGAAGAGAAGCATCAAGCCCCAGAGACAGAGGAGGACAGTACCTAGGAAGAGGGACTCGGACGGCACTGTCTTCAAGGCTGAAGGCTGGCGCCAAAGGGGAGCAATGCCCTGAGTTTGTGCAGAGCTCTGAGGGCCAAGGCAGAGCTGGGGCATCGGCCTCACCTTCACTGGTGCCGTGTTTATGTCTTGCAGGGGTAGATGTGATTAACGGGGCCCTGGAGTCAGTCTTGTCCTCCAGTAGCCGTGAGCAGTGGACCCCAAGTCATGTCAGCGTGGCTCCTGCCACCCTCACCATCTTGCACCAGCAGGTAAAGAGCGGGGGTAGAGGAATCCAGGGGCAAAGGGAAGGGCTCCCACTAAAATGCACGTGCCCCACTGGAAGAGGGCTGGGGAAGGTTGCTAACCGGGCTGCTTCCCTCCAGACAGAGGCAGTGCTGGGGGAGTGTCGGGTGCGCTTCCTGTCCTTCTTGGCTGTGGGCAGAGACGTCCACACGTTTGCGTTCATCATGGCTGCCGGCCCAGCCTCCTTCTGCTGCCACATGTTCTGGTGTGAGCCCAATGCCGCCAGCCTCTCTGAGGCCGTGCAGGCTGCGTGCATGGTAAGCAGGTAGGGCAGAGGGGTGGCGGCATGACCTCACGTGGGGCAGGGCGGAGAGTGACTGACCCATCTGCCTCTACAGCTCCGCTACCAGAAGTGTCTGGACGCCCGCTCCCAGACCTCCACCTCCTGCCTCCCAGCACCCCCTGCGGAGTCTGTGGCCAGGCGCGTAGGGTGGACAGTGCGCAGGGGTGTTCAGTCGCTGTGGGGCTCCCTCAAGCCCAAACGTCTGGGGGCTCAGACCCCATGAAGAAACCCCTTCCTCCCCCCACCTGCTTGTGTCGGGCCCCAGGGAACTCAGGGGTGTGGGGCAGGAAGGGGCCCTGATGCTCTTCCTAGGCCTCAGGTACCCCAAGCTGCCCTTCGTCAGGAGCTGAGGTTCCCTGCCTAGGGGCTGGGGAAGAGAGCTAATCCCATCAAGGAAGGGATAGCACTGGATTAGTGACGAGAGGAGCAAAGAAGCAAGGCCAGCCCCGGGCTCTCCATCCCCAGTGTTTGAGGTGGAGCAGGAGGAACTGGTCTAGGCCAGAACCCATCCTCATGAGGCCCAGAAGGGTCCGAAGGAGGATGGGACTGGTGTGGGCATGGGTCCCCTCTCCCCTGCTCTGCGGGTACCTCCGCTGTACTGATATCACTAATAAAGCCTGTCTGCGCTGCTGTGTGCCTACCTGTGCCTGTACCACACCAGTACCCCGTCACCAACCCCTACATCATGATCCTACTCCCGAGGTGCCTTTGCCTTGCCTACTTGGAAGTAAGAAACTGGGACAGTCACAGATTGGCCTGGAGTCCAAGTCTCTTATCTTTATTTCATCATCCTGGAAGATCAGGTAGCAGCAGCATTGACCTCAGGCGACAGCTCCTGTCTGGCTGCCCAGGGCACTTCAGCGTCTGTTCCATGGCTGTGAGAGGACAGCAGTCTGGGTCCTGGGCACATACAGAGCAGCCAAGCCCTCTGCCACGTGCGGCCAGACCAGCTCCAGGAAGGAAGGTCCTGTTTGGCAGCATACCTGGGGCCCGAGGATAGGCTCTTTCCACAGGATGTCCTTGCCAGGTTGAATGGCAGTGGCACTCTGGGCTTTTGCTGCTTTCCTAAGCCATGAGCACCCCCGACTGTGAGCCCTTAGGTCCTAGCAGAATGGGGGCCTTCGCGACCAGCGCTGGACGTCTGGGAGAGATTCATTGGGCACCAGGTGGCGGCAGAGAGCAGGGCTGTCAGCACGGGCGGAGAGCTGGGCACACAGAGTGGTGAGGCGGCAGGGCGTGCCGCAGGGCTCCAAGGGCGGGTGGCCCTTGTGGTAGAGAAACCAGAAGGTCTGGAAGAGCCGCGTGTCATCCCGCATGCGGTACACTAGGTCGTGCCAGGCGGCAGGCAGCGCGTTGGGCAGCCCGTAGGTTTCCCGAGCCCTGTAGAGGCGCTGCCAGTGAGGCGTGGCCCCTGGCACATTTGCCTGTGTCAGGTTCAGGATGTAGGTCTCGTGATCCAGGACCACGTGGGAGCTCCCAGAGTAGTTTCCATCGATTTGGTAGACCCGGTAACCTGCAAGGAAGGATCACTGACTGGAGGGGAAGGGAACAAAGGCGACTCGGGGCAGGGCCACACATCCAGGCTGCCTTGGCCCACATCCCTTTCTGTCCCAGCCACCGCAGGTGAGGGGGACTCTCTTTTACCTCACTCACCAGGGTTAAGGCCAATGTAGGTGGTGGCGCTAGGTGCCAGGAAAGCCACCGAGAGAGGCCGGCTCAGAGTCTCCTCATCATAGAAGACCTCAAACTCATCCACGTGTGTGTGGCCGAAGAACTGACCAGCCAGAGTGTTCTCATACCTGACCAGAAAACACGAATTATAGTCAGAAGATCAGGGGTGGGAGGGTGGGGTGAGGGGGTGGGGGGCAGAGGTCTGGGGAGTTTCTCTTTCTCCAACTTCTCCCCAGCCTACAGCACACCAGGGACAGTAAGATGCTCAAGAGAATTTCAGCCTTTAGACGCTTCACCCCCTCTTCCACTCCTTCACCTCCTTCTCCCTCCTACCTGGACACAATTCGGTAATAATTCCAGCTCCAGCTCTTCAGGCAGTGCCCCGGGGGAATGTGGCCGATTATATGCACCTGGGAGGAGGTTGAGGGTAGTTGTCAGGGGGGATCATAGGATCAAGACAGTGCTGGCCATAAAGGAGGGAGCGGATGAAAGGCCTTCTGAAGGTGACCATGAACTGAACCCCCCAGGATTGTTGGAGTACCAAAACATGAAGCTTCTCTGCTCATAGGTGCTCCAGCTTGGCAGGTGCCTGCTTCTCCCCCAGCCCTGGCAGTGCCCACTCTACCAGGCTCCCCCCACCATCCCTCACTTTGTCTCCGCGGTCCTCAGCAGCCTGAAGCTCTCCTATGAGCCACTGGAGCTGTCCAGCAGGATCTGTGGAGTTGATCAAGAGCCAGAAGTTCTCACGGGAACAAAAATTCATATTGAGAGAGATGAGGCGGAGGCCAGGGCGTGGGGAAAGGGCATAGAACCCCCCAATTCTGAAACAGAGTGAACAAGGTGGTGGGGGTCAACATTTGTTTGTAATCCTAATCCTACATGCCCAGTCCTGTGCTAGGCAGAGACATACATGATGTCATCCTTGCATTTGAGGAGCCCACAGTCTAGCTGAAGACCAAACAGCACTAATTATGGCGCCTGTAAAGCAGAGAAGAATGGCTCAGAGGGCTGAAGGCTCCAAGAACTCAGGGGAGAGGTAAAAGTGAGCTAGAGGTGGAACCAGAGGCCTTTCTGAGGGAGGATGACCGGGGCTTGGGATTGTTGGGAAAGGTGGGGGAATTGCTTTATAGGCCACCAGGAGCACATGGGGCGTGGAGGTTATGCTGCTAGCTGTCTGTAAGAGGAGGCTGGAGATAAGGATAGAAAGGAAGGTGGAGTCAGGTGGGAAGTGCCAGTGAGGAGTTAGGGACTCAGGTTTGGGAGTCAGAGATAAAGCTCAAGTTCCCTCCCTTAGCTTTCACACACCCTTTCCTTCCTGAGTTTCAAAGGATTTTAATGAAATACCTGAGGGTTTGAAGGGCTTCAGCTGGCAGCCAGGGTTCCCATGTCTCGGCCATGGCCTCATAGAGCCAGTTTGAGGACTGGTTGCCTTTTATGAAGGGGGGAGGGAAGCTATTGACAGGAGTGCTCTCATGGTTGCCCACGGCGGGGTAGACGGGCAGTGGCCCCAGGAACTTCTTCACGAGGTTGGTGATGGTGTTCAGGGCCCGCAGCTGATCCTTACGGGACTGTTGCCAGACATCGTGGGCAGGGATGTCCCCTGTCCAGTACACCATATCAAAGGGGCCAGCTGGGCCCAGCCCACTCAACAGGCTCTCCAGGGTCCGCAGAGGCAGGTCACACTTGCTGTACTCGCCCCAATATCCAGCTCCCGGCCTCGAGGTGGGGGGCTGGCCGGAGCCCCGGCGGCAGCACAGTGGGTCCACACAGTTAGGGTCTGTGCCCTCCAGGTAGTCACGATCCCAGTGCAGGTCAGTGAGGAAGAGGACGCGGCTGACAGGAGCACCCGGGGGTGGTGGGCTGGGTGGCTTGGGGGGTGGCTTTGGCACTGCCGGCAAAGAGACATTCCAAGGTGAGAAGACGTCCCAGTGCCCACAGGTGGAACCCAGGAGCAAGCCACAGGCCTCAGATGGGCTTAGCACCGAGCGTGTCCACACATCCACCATGTCATCCTCAAAGAGACGGACAGCTGACTGGCACACGTTGGGAGGTGCTATCTTCAGCATCTTGCACAGCGAGGTGGCCACGGAGCCCAAGCGCTCCACATTGGGCTCCTTCTGTGGTGGGAGGAGCCAGAGGTGAGAGGTCAGAGACACATCAGGGGACCAGGTCACCCCTGCCACCACCCACTGGGCCTCCCTATACCAACGGGGGCTGGGCTGGATTCAGTGCCACCAGGGTCAACAGACCTCAGTGCCTCCTACTCAGCACCCTGTGACTCAGGCAGCACCGGTCTGTCCTTTACTTCCTCTTTTAACTCAGTGGCCAGCTCAGGAAGCTGACTTTCCCAGGCACTGTCCGAGCTTTTCCCTCACCTTGCAAAGGTCACAGTGGGGGTGGTGGTGGTGGGGTTGTGGCACCAGGGGTACCCAAACGGAAGCAAACTTCCTAAAGCAAAGCATCTGGGATGCATTCAACCCCGCACCCCACCTTAGTCCTGGCCCACACTCCAGCGCTCCCCCACAGCCTGCTCCCCCACATTTCGCAGCTGCTCACCTTCAGTCCGAAGTCGATGGCGGTGAACAGACCTTTGCAGACTGGACAAGTGAGGTTCCACCACCCAAAGGCAGCCCGGAGCTGGGGCACCGTGCCACTCAACCTGGAAGGGTAGTTTTGGGCAGGAAGAGGATGAGCTCCGGCAGCGGTCCAGAAAACCATGGAGGCAGACAGAACCAGCACCAGCATCAGGCGCAGGCTGACCCAAGGGCGTCCCAGACCGGGCGCTCCGGGGGGTCTTTCCAGTCCCTGCTCCCAGCCGGACCTGGGGTGGCCGTGGCCCGGTGACACTCCGTGGCAGGGCATTGCCGGGCTTCCCGGACAGGTCGGTTCGCCCCTCCAGTCCGCACCGGCCTAGGCCTGGCTGGCCCTCAGGGCCCCGGGTGCGCTGGAGACATCCGATTACCCTTTGCTGTGGTCGGCTGACTTCAGCCGCGCAGCAGCAGCTCCGCCCCTTCCTGTTGGTCCAGCAGCGATCCGGCCCGGCAGGGGGAGTCTTGTCAACCCTGTGCGGAGGCGGAGCGCCGGGACCGCCCAAGGCCCCGCCCCGGGTCCCGCCCTGGCCTGCAGAGAAGGCGCGGGCCGGGCTGGACGTCACCTCGCTGTCCCGGCCGCAGGAGGTGGCCTGGGGCGGCGCGGGGTAGGAGGGGGACCCCGAAGAGGCTTCGCGTCTGTTCTGCGCCCCTAATGCGGACAGGGAGGCTGCGGAGGGCCGGGGGGCGGTGATCACCCGCGAGCGTTGCCCTGCTAGGGAGGCCCCAGCTCTCCGAGTCCTGCCTCTGCCCCTGACCCCGCACCCTTGGCACCTGAACTGAGAACCCTTGAGTAGCCTTTGACTCTGAATTCTCCGAATAAGGGAGCGTGGCTCCCTTGGGGACACCCTTGACTTTTATAGATGAGGCGAGTGTGAGGCTCAGGGGTGGGGAAAACTAAGAAACAGAGATAACAGACAAGAACAGCCTGGACCTTGGGTCTCCCACTGTCGCGTGTAGCCATCAGGGTAAAAGCTGCTGTTTACTGAGGTTTGCTTTTTCCTGTTTCTTCTTCTTCTTCTTCTTCTTCTTCTTCTTCTTCTTCTTCTTCTTCTTTTCTTTCTTTCTTTCTTTCAGTAATGGGGATTGAATCCAGGGTCTTCACGCCGAGCTACAGCCGTAGCCCTTTTTATTTACTGTTTTATTATGAGACTGTCTCCTGAATCGCTGAATTGCCTAGGCTGGATTCTGCAATCCTCAGCCTTCCAGAGTGTGCGAATTACAGGCATGCAACCCTGCTTCCTGTTTTTTGAGCTGGGATCTGGCTATGTACTTCAGGCTGGCCTGGCCTTGACCTAACTCGTAGCCCAGGCCGGCCTCGAACTTGGGACTCTCTTGTTACCTTTCTCCAGGGCTCTACAACTCCCCTGATAGGGTATTTATGTTTAAGTTTAAAAAGGTATTTATGATCGGGGATATAGCTTGGCGGCACAAGTGCCTGCCTGACAGGTGTTAGGTCATGGGTTTGATCCCCAGTACCAAAAAAAAAAAAAAAGGTACTTATGTTTAACAACAAAATTTATGGAAGTCCTCAATTCTGAAAAGTTTCTTTTCGTCAAATAAGGGAAGTTCTGAGGGTTAGTGGGGGGGGGGCCACCTCTACTGAATCTGAAAGGTTTTAAGCTTAAAACAATGTTTTATATCAACTCTGGAGTTTTGAGTGTGTTCATAACTGTGGGGTTTTATATTGTCTTTTGGGACTGGAGATCAAACCAAAGGCTGAAACATGCTAGGCAAGACCACCACTGAGCTACATCCACAGCCCTTTTTATGCTTTTTATTTTGAAAATAGGTCTTACTTAGTTGCTCAGGCTGGCCTCCAACTTTCTTTTGTTTTTTTTTTTTCTTTTTATTAGTACATGTTTATGGTATGGGATGTTACATCGCCTGTGATCCTGTAATCCCAGCACTTCAGAAGGCTGAGGCAGGAGGATCACTGATAGTTTAAGGCCAGGCTGAACTCCATAGTGAGACATTGTCTCAAAAAGATAAAAATAAAATAAAATAAAATAAATAAAGTTAATGATCATGTAACCAGATTAACAGGCAGACTAACAGACCAAAAAACATATAAAACGCCTAAGACAATTATATTAAATCAAGGTACACTTTTAAATACATCATCCATGTTGGATTGCAATAACATTTTTCTGTCTCGTTTCCTCTTTTACTTTTCACTTTGTATGCTGTTTTTCATGTAACAGGAATCATGTGACATTTAAGCTGGTGGGTTCAGTTAACTTCACTCAACACTGTGGTCTTGATATAGGAGAAATACAATTCCCAACCTGTTAGATGTCAAATGTGCCGAGTTTGTGGTATCACAGCATTGAGGAATGCAAACCAAAGAAAGAAGCTAGGAGAATTTAATTGGAAATATGGAGAAAAGAATAGCTCCTGGATTTTTAGAAAGGATCCTAAGTGGGGTTGCCACCAAGGCCCTCTGTCAGGGTGCTTTATACAGCACAGCTGCAATGTGGGTCCAACTAAAATTAACCTCTAGGATTACAAGTATAACTGCTTGGCTAATATTGATCCAGTAGAGAAACGAGTCACATAGCAAGGGTCCATGGAAAGAGCAAAGGCATTTTCAGGATAGGACAGGTCCAGATGCTCTGGTTCCCCACCTGGGTAACTGATGCCTGTCTGGACTTCCTGGGCCAGGTGGTGCTAATTGCAATATAATCTCAAGTTATTGTTTATCCCTTAGGGAGGCATGTAGGTCTGGTCACTGTATCTTTATCTTGAGACCTGTAATTCAGATGCCCCTCCAGCCACTATTCTGATGTGCTTGTTTTGTGCAGACTTCCTTGAGAGTCCTGTCCCTCTCTGACTGTATATTAATTTCTATCTAACTCAGGTGCCTATAGTAGCCTCAAGGTGCGTTCATTTTCTTACAAATGACTCAAGTTTATTCAGAGTATTCTTTAGGGCAGAGTTGTGCTCCAGGGTGTATAAATACCACCTTTTCTTTACCTCCAATTTTTGGTCCTCCAGCCCTGGCCTCCTGAATAGCTGGGATAACAAGCAAGCACACCACACCCTGCTTATATCCTAGTTTCTGAATCTGAAGATTTGACCAACTCCAGAAATACTGGGAGCGAGTACCTGAATTGAACCTTTACATTTTTTTCTTTCTGTGATTCTTTAAACAATACAGTATAACAACTACTTACAAAGCAATTATGTTGTATTAGGGATTTTAAATAATCTACAGATGATTTAAAGTCTACAAAGGGAAACAGGAGGCTGGGCGTGGTGGTGCACACCTGTAATCCAGCAGTTGAGGGGCTGAGGCAGGAAGATCACTGCAAGTTCCAAGGCCAGCCTGGGCTACATAGCGAGTTTAAGGCCACCTTGAATGACACAGCAAAAACCTATCTCAAAAAACAAGACAAAAGAAGACAATAGTGTTATGAACATTATGGCAAAACTCTTGTCTTACTTTTGTTCTCTTAAAAGTCCGTTTGTGTTTCCTAAAGAAATTACCTTTCCCTAGATCCCTTCTGTTTCCTACACAGCTAATTTAGGTGCAGAAGCCTTTTATTTTATTTAATAAGCCGGCTACTTCTTTTGTTGGCTCCTTATGCACACAAATAAACTTTCTCTTGGTAATCTTCTCTTAGTGAGTCAAATTCACATGCTTTGGGCAATGAAACTAAGAGGGTAGAGGAAGGTTTTCCCTTTCGAAGGCTGCTTCTTTGTCATAACTGTGTTCCTGGATTCGTGCCTGGGTCTTTGGGGATTAGGAATTTGGCAGAAGGAAAAGCATAGGGCGTGACTGTTTTGTTTTGTTCAGCTTCATTGTTTTGCTTTATTCAGTGTTCTCTTTTGATTGGTTTCATTCTGTTTTGTTTCATTTGATTTTTCTATGTCTGATGGAATGGATAACTGTTGTGAAGATAGCAAGATATACTAAGGTAGTCGTTAATTTCCTATTATCCTGCTTTGAAGTTCTGTACCACTTTCACTGTTTTGTTTTGATTGGCTTTATTCTGTTTTGTCTAATTGGGTTTTATTATCTAAAAAAAAAAAATAAAGAAGCACAGGGCATGAGAGAAAGAGCCTGGCAGATTTGCTCTGAAGCATAATCTCCTCTTTCTCGCCTCCCTGCCAAGGATTTCAAGTAGCCTGGGCTCTGCTACTGTCATTGCCCTCATCTCCGTACTTATGTAGCAGGACAAAGATGACTTCCTAGTGCGAATTCTATTCATTGCTCAACACTTTGGCTCATGCCGGAGCTCCTTGGTAACATCTTTCTGATCACTTCCTTCTTGTTTTCCTAGTCCTCTTCCCCACCCCATCCCCCTTTTTTGGAGACAGAGTCTTCCTATGTAGTTGAAGCAGGACTTGAACTTGAATTTACTTTGTACCCTGACTGACCCTGAACTCAGGATCATCTTGCCTCAGCCTTCTGTATTCTGGGGTTACAGGTGCACACTACATTGTTGCTTGGTTTTTGTCTTTTGCTTTCTTCTTCTTCTTCTTCTTCTTCTTCTTCTTCTTCTTCTTCTTCTTCTTCTTCTTCTTCATCATCTTCTTCTTCTTCTTTTTTGAGACAGGGACTTGCTATGTAGTGCAACCTGAACCTTGAACTCACTATCTGCAGCCCAGGCTGGCCTCAGACTCGAGGGGATCCTCCTGCCTCAGCCCCCTGAGTGGTAGGATTACAGGTTTATGCTACCATGCCTGCCTTCTACATTGTTGCTCTGATAGAACTGAATGCCAGCAGCATATCTTCTCCTCCTTCCCTATGAGATGGGTGGTCAGATCTGACCTGGATGCCATTGTCTTCCACCACTCAACTTCTGAGACAAAGATTCTAGGGTGTGGTGGTGCACAAATTTGAGGCCAGCCTGAACTACATAGTGGGACCCGGTAAATAAACACACTTATTATAAAGTGCTACTGGAATGAATGTGGAAAGAAAGGGAAGGGAATGTGAAAACAAGAGGGAGATTATGACAAAAGCAACATTTGAGGAGCTTTTTGAAACAAGTCAGAAAATTCAGGACCTATTTACCATTCCTGCCCTTTAGGGCAGTATTCTAGGAGGCCAGAAAAGCTGGACAGTTACATTTTACTCAGAGACTCAAGATGCGCACAGAAAGGCACTGAACTCTTGCTTTATGGACTTTGTATTCTGCTCATCTGTTCTTTTCTTTATCTTCAGTTGGTCATGTGTTTTGTTTTTCAACCTCCAGTAGCTCACGCATTCACTTATCTTCTTGGGAACGCTGATGTGGAGCTGTCTGAGCCCGTGCCCTCTGAAATGCAACTCCCAGGACTCCAAATAATGTCCTTTTTACTTTGTAGTTTCTGAGTTCATTTTTATTTATTTTTGTTTTTTGAGACAGGGTCTCCCTATGTAGCCCAGACTGGCCTCAAACTCACAGCGGTTCTCTTGCTTCCACCTCCTGAGTGCTGGGATTACAGGCGTGCACTGCCACACCTGGCTGTCCTGAGTTTAGACAGATTCACAGAAGCAGAACGGTGTACTGGGCCTATCGGGTAGAGAGAGAGCCCTGTGAGGTTTCTTGGTTGTTTCATGGAGGCCTCATTTGACTCTAAGAATTCCAAGGTGGGGGAGACCCTTTAGAGTTATCCTGAAATGGTATCAAAGGCATGGTTTCATTTAGGGAATCCCTTGGAGGGGTGATAGTTGAGGGCTTTCTGTTGCGATCATGCCAAGCAGCTAGGGAAACAGAGTCTTCATTTCAGAAAACCCAAATGGTGCATCTCATCATCTCCCGTAGTCAACTGCTTATGGCACTTGGATCCAGCATACTAATGAATCTCTCTTCATGGGGGAAATGTAGGAGAAAGAAATATAGCTCACTGCAGCTGATCTCAGGCAGCACATAATGCTCTTCTTTTCTTTTCTTTTTTCTTTTCTTTTTTTTTTTTGAGACAGTCTCACTATGTAGTTCGGGCTGGCCTTGAACTCACTATGGAGCCAAAACGAGGCTGGAATTTGCAGTGACCCTCCTGCCTCAGCTTCCTGAGTGCTGGGATTACAGGTGTGTGCCACCATGCCTGGCAACTCTTCTAACCATTCTAGATCTCCTTCAGCCTTAGCCAATGTATCTGCTGATTGCAGTGGCACATCCGAAGCTGTGATCCAGACTTTCACCCTCACAGTCATCTGAGCCCCTGAGACAAATGCCCTTCTCAAGTCGTGGCTGCAGCACTTGTCTTTTTACCATCAAAGTAGGGCAGGGGGTACCAAGAGGCACCAGCTGGGCGAGCTGGATTCCAGACCTGTTCCTCTGTGCCTCCATCATGTAATGGCAGTGCTGCCTCCTCTTGGAAATCAGGATCAACTGTGCAGCCAAGACCATGATGCCTTTTCCTGCCTGCTGCCCCTGCACTGAGGAGCCCATGGTTCCCAGGCAGCAGCCATAACCTGTTCTCATGCTGAGCACATTTCTCCTTTGGAAGCAAGACCCTCTATGCCTGCAGAGCCGATAGTCGGAAGGACAAGGATCGAGGAGGGGTGAGTAGGTCTTCCGGTGGGGGTGACAGCATCAGGGGCACTCTTACTTTCGCCTCTTGATCTTGGACTCATATGATCTTCCTGTTGAGAACATGGCCCAGGAAGGTGGTAATGTGAGGTTCAGTGAGCAGAAAACACAAACCTGCTTCTGCAGTGTGTACCTAGTCCCACCAAAACAGTTCCTTCATTTTTAGGGTGGAAGGAGTCCAATCTACAGCTCACCACTGAGGTGCTGATCGTTCTCCTCAAGGTTTGGAGCCACACTGGGTGTCCGGCTGTCATTTCTGACATTGGCAGGGTGGACACGAATGCTGGTGAAGCCTACGTCAGCTTCATAAGTGGATGGGCTGCAGACGGCTCCCTGCTGGCCTCCACCCCGGAGGGCGCATTCTGCAGCACGTGTCTTGCTGTCAATGGGTTCCGCCCAGCCGTGGCATTTCCTCAGCCGTGGCCTGCGCATGAGAGACGCAGTGGGACGCATGGGCTTCTGGTTGTCCCCGCACTGCACGTTCCTTCTGCTTCAGTGAGTCACGGAGCTCCCAGGCAGTCCCATGGTTATTTGATGGGTTTTCTGACCATATATTAACGCTTATCTTCTCAGGGCTCCATTTTTTCTTTCTTTTTTGGTTTTTGGAGACACAATCTTGCTGTGTAGTTCAGGCTGGCTTTAGCCCAGGTTGGCCTTGAACTTGTGACCCTTCTGACTCATGCTCCTGAGTGCTGGGATTTTCTTTATTTGTCTCCCCCTCCCCACTACCACTTGAGCTCATTATGTAGGCTGACCTAGAATTCAGAATCTTCCTGCCTCAGCCTCCTGAGTGCTGGACTTCCAGGCATGAGCCAACAGACCCAGCTGTTTTTTTTTTTTTTTTCTTCTTGAGATGGGCCCTCGATATGCTGCTCAGCCTGGTCTCCAGTTCTGCTTTCTACGGCAAGCAGAAACACCAAAATGACACCCAGGATTTGGAGGTGGCGAACAGCTTTATTTTATACCAGTGGCCCTGGCAGGCTCGCTCCCAACCACAAAGAAAGCCAGGCTATGCTCCTGGTGATGTGGGGGAGTTATAGGCAGGAAGTACAGAGTTGGAACTGTAGGTTACTGATAGGGCCAGGCAGCTCCTGTGACTTTGGGGAACAGGTGGGTGGAACAGGAAATGAAACAGTGCTCAAGGTGTCAGTGTGGGTGAAGAACCGTGAAGTGAGTCTTGGGCATCCAAGTGAGGAGGCCATATTATATGGGGTGGATTGGAAAAATAAAAATAGGGTAAAAGCGGCTTTTCCTCTTCACTCCCACTTTAGTCTCCCAGGTAGCTGGGGTTACAGGCATGCACCACCATGCCTGGTGAAAGCCACTTTCCTAAGGTTAAAATTCTTTCTGTCTCAGTGCGGACTATCACTTTTTGAAATACATCTGCCAATTAATTACTTTCAGCTTTTTACTTTCTTTTCCCAGAGTGTTGACTGAATTTAGCAATAACTATTCAATTCTCCTGCTCTTGTAGCTACTATTTTTCTGGTGGTCTCAAAAGTCTGATTCATTAAACCAGCTAGGGCCTAGGCCAGTGATGGCAAGCCTTTTAGCGCTTTCAGTGATACCAACAGTCCACTGTGGCACACGCATGCCATAGGTTCACCATCACTGGCCCAGTGTCGGGCACCTGGCCTAGATCCCCAATCTTCCAAACGAGTGTACGGCAAAGTCTTAAATAGATGAGACAAGTGGTATGATTTTAGGGCTCCAGGAGGATCAAAGTCCCTTGCAGAGTTCTTGACTCTGAGGCTATCATGAGGGCTAAGACAAAGAGCCTCTCTCCGCCACCCGTATTTATTTTCATAATAAACAAAGAGAGGGGATACTGAGGGAAGCAGGGAATGAGCAGGACCTTGGGCATCACTTCAAGAACTTCTCCAAGTAGTAAACTGTGCTAAATTTAGGGGAACTGTCTTATCTCCATGATGGCATTTACAGTGGGAGTGAGACGCCTGCAGGTGTGTGATGTCTGCAGCTGCAGTCTCTATCTGTTTAATTGGGTCTGAGCCAGGCATCGTCGGTGGTGGCCTTATCTTGCCCTTTGAGGCATCTCTGGCCTCACTGGCCACTACAGGCCTCAGCTAGGACCAGTGATTCATAGAGGTTCACTTACTCTGAATCAGCTCCCGTCGCCAGGCAAGGGGCCTAGGCCTTGGACAGGCTCACAGATAAACAGAAAGCCAATTAGTTAATTTTAAATCCTGCTCAGAGCCGCTTCGTAGTGGTCTCCAACAGCCCAGGACATGCCATTCAGCTGTTTTATTATGCCAATTTGCCAGTGATGATCTGAGCTCTACCTACCCACAATAGGGTCTTTACTGCAGCAGGTGGTGGCTGATCCAGCCCCCTAGTTCCACCCAAGCATCTGCTTCCTCAGAACACTCCTGGACTGACCATCACAAACTGGGCTTCCCAGGACATAAAATGGAGAGGTGTCCACAGGAGGTTTATCAGGGCATGCCCTTAGAATCGCTACCTGTGGCTGGGTTCCTAGCCCCCACTTGTAGTTCCAGCACTTAAGAAGCTGAGGCAGCAGGATTGCTGCATATTTGAGACCTGTCTCAATCAACCAACCAACCAAACAAACCCCAAAATGAAATAAAGAATTACGACCTGTAAAGGAAAGGTAGAAAGCAGGATTGGGCGGAGAGGGGCCGCGCTTTGCTGCAGTCTGTGCGGAAGCTTCACCTGGCCCTATAGCAAGCTCGGAAGTGAGATAACTCTTCAGAATTGTTGCAGGCGGAGGCAAAGGCACTGGACCTTTATCCCCCTCTATACTGATTAATCAGTGAACATGTGCTGTTCTAGAAAGGGTGGTGCCAGACAGTGACACAGGAGGAGGTTCTGTTTGCTTTAGTGGTCCTGGTGACTGAACCCAAGGCCTTCACACTGAGTTACAACCACAGCCCTTTATAATTCATTTATTTATTTTTTATTTTGAGACAGAGTCTTGCTAGATTGAGCATGCTGGGCTTGAACTTAGTGGATAGTGAGCTTGAGCCTAGCCTGAGCAATTTAGTGGGACCCAATCTTTTTTTTTTTAAGAGAAAAAAATAGAAAAATTAGGAAGCAAACAAACAATTAAAAAACAATAACAAAAGCAATGTGACAACAACAACAAAAAACAATGGCGATATAGGATTTCAAAACAAGATGACAGGAATTTAACAATGGTTGTTATATTGCATATTGTTATTCTCAAAGTAATAGCTCAGGCCATCAGATACTGGCATGCAAGATTAATCAAACAATAAAATTTCCCTTTGAGCAGTTTTTTTCCCTTTTATTTAGATATAGTAAAAGGGAAAAAAATATATATATATTTGATATCTAGATATATATAGATATAAATATCTATATATCTATAGATATATAGATATTTGTAACTTTTGGATCTTATTTACTCTTTCAGTTTCTTACACTAGTGAGACATAGTGTTTACACATGCAAGTCTGATTTATTTCACTTATGAGTATGGTTTCTAGTTGAACTCATTTACCTATAAAAGCCTCAAGATTATTGTTTTTTTTGCAGAGTGGTATTTCATTATATAAAAATACATCTTTTTTAATCTATTCCAGTGAGACCTTATCTTAAAAAAAATTAAAATAAAGTGTGGGGATCTAGCTCCTGGCTCAGAGCTCTCTGGGATCAGTCCCCAGTGGCACAAGGAAGAGAGGAGGTAGGGAAGAAGAAAGGAAAAAAAAATAAGGGGCATGGCTTTGGGTAATGTGATTCATAGGTAGAGGCCCCTATAGGGCCTACAGTGAAGGCCTATAATCCAACAGTATCCCTGAGTAATGTCTTTTTTTTTTTTTTTTTAAAGACAGGGTCTCAGTCTGTAGTTCAAACTGAACTCATTATGTAGCTGCTCACTTTATAGGCTGCCCCTGAATTTGCAGGGATCCTTCTGCCTCAGCCTTCTGAGAGCTGGAATTACAGGCATGTGCCAGCATGTGCCACCATGCCTGGTTAATAAGTCCTTTTCTCCTGAAGGGAAATTTGGGCAATACACAGCACCCACCCCACTCTTATTCTCAGTTTCTGTCTTGGGAAAGGACATGGATGTGACTTGATGTCTTGTGGCCAGTGGGTCATTATGGACAGGGTTCTGCAGAAAGGGCAGTGAGAGAAGTGAGAACTACATGATTCTTAAATTTTTCTGGGCTTCAGAACCCCTTAAATGTATTGTTGAGCCTTCCAGGCTACTGGAAAACAAGTGAGAGGATGGAAGAATAAAAGGGGAGGTTGCTATTTAAAGATCTAAGGCTTCTATGGCCCCTGCTGCCAGGGCAAATGCGGCATTAGGTGTGTTGAACGGCGGACAGAGGTATGATCCGGGCTGCTGGCTGGGGTAGATAAGTTTCACACTAATTTGGAGTCATTTTATCTAGCATTAATTTGGGATACCTATATTCCAGGTGTCAAGAAACCAGAACAAACTGTACAAATGACTAGCCAAGTCTTGAGCAGCCTCAGAAATTGTTAATTAAATCCTCTGTGCCAAAGCCCAAAACCTAGAACTGGTGGGAGAGGTCTCCCTCTTGTGGAAGTTTTAGGGAGTACTAGCGCGTTAAGCCAACCATATAGATCCAGAAGACAAGTTGTGTGTTCCGATAGGCAAGCTTGTGTGAAGTAGAGGCAGCAGTTAAAAGAAATTTCAGAATCAGGTTACCTGGATTTGAATCCTGATTCTGCCACTCACTAGTTGTGTAACCCTGTACAATACACTCCACCTTTGAGCTTCAATTTCCTGTGTGACAAGGAGATATAAATAGTACAAGCTGAGTGTAGTGGTGCATGCTCGCGATGCCAACACTCTGGGTGCCTCAGACAGGAAGGTCACAGATCTGAGTCTGGTCTGCACAGAGTAGCAAGACCTTGTCTCAAAATAGAGAAAGAGGCTGCACCTGTGATGCACGCCTGTAATCCCAGCACTCAGGAGACTGAGGCAGGAGGATCACTATGATTTTGAGGCCAGCCTGAACTACATAGTGAGACACTGTCTCAAAATAAATAAATAAATAAATATCAAGTCAACTGTGTTTTAAAAAAAATATAGAAAGTTCTGGGGATGTAGCTCAGTATGAAGGCCCTGAGTTCAATTCGCAGCACCTAAAAAAGTAGCAGCAGCAGCGGCAGCCTGGGATACCTGCTGGCAGGAAAGTCCCTGCTCTACAGGAGCCACCCAGTTTAGGAGGGAGAGATAACCTACCTGTGGCAGATCACAATCTGAGGTCTGACTCATTTTCTCCAAACAAATCCTACTTCCCAATCCTTGGTGAGTACCATAGCTTTTCCTACAGTTTGGATGGCGCTATGGTTTGCAGATAGTTGGCTGTATGCATTCACGGTTCAGAGTGGAAGCCTGGTTCCCAGGGGAATGGCCATGAATGACAGCGGGACCTCTGAGAAGGGGGCCTGGGTCACAGCTGTCCCCTTGAGGGACTAGGCTGGTCCCACAGAGGGGATGAGGCCACCTAAGCTCCCAGGGAGCTTGTCCTACCACAGCGAGTCTGGCCCCTTCCTGATCTCTGACTTCCTCTCCACATGTGAGTGACCTAGTGCTTTTCTGCATGTGTCACTTGCTGACCTTTCACCTCTCCCGCCCGGGGATGCCATCCACCATGTGTGATGTGTGATGTGTGGTGGACCCAGCGGGCCTCACAGCTGGCCTGCCTGGTTGTGGACGTTTACCCTCCAAGCCTTATCTTTATATGACACCCAGCATCACACATTTTTTGATAGCAACACAGAACCCCCCGAAAACCCCTCCATCGAATACCTGCTTTCCCCTCCAAAGCTTCCCTCCATCTATCTTCTCTCACTTCCTCTACATAACCTCGAAAACCTTGGGCTGTTTCTTCCTTTTTGTTTTGTTTGTTTTTTGTTTTCTCTTTTGTTCTGAGATGGTCAGCAAGGTGATGGAGTAGGAAGCCCAGGATCCCTCCTTCCCCATAGACGCACAAATCCAATAAAATTTCAGTACACAAAGTGTACTCTTTAAATAAAAAATGTTTCCTTACCCCAAATGTCTGAGCTGGTCCCAGGAGAGGGCTGGGGTGTCTTGTTTTGAGTGTTCTTTTAAAATGCTTCTACCATACCTAAAACACATTTCTTAGTATTTTGACTGAAGCAGTAAGTTTAGATAGCGTCTATACCCAGAAGATTACCTGAAAGCCTTTGACCACCACCCAAAGACCCCCCGCAATGGGAAAAGTCATGAAGGCAAGCACCGTGGTTTTCTGAGTGTCCAGGGAGGGGAAGAGTAGCAAGATAACCACTCCCAGCGTGGTGTTCTTCTTACCAGCTGGAGGCTGAGGTGTTGCAGAACTCATTTCCCAACCCCATTGCAGCTTCCGCAGCCACTTTGCCCACGCACACCGAGTCATGCGTTAGGTCAGAGGAAGACGAGTCCCAGAGTGCAGAGTCAATAGATTGTCTCCAGGAAAATTGGGCAAAAATCTTTCCCTCTGTGGGAACTTGAAAAATTCAGTTATAAACAATAAAATGTAAAAGCAGTTCAGTTTTTCACTATAAATAATTGTGATTTATCTTGAAAATTTGTGGGATTTTTTTTTTTCCTCTTTGTTTTTTGAGACGCACTTTTCCAGGCTGTCCTTCAACTTACAGGGTTCCTCCTGAGTGCTGGGATTACAGGTGGACACCACCATGCCCAGGTTTTTTTTTTTTTTTTTTTTTTTTTTTTTTTTCTCTTTTTGCATGTTCCTCCTAGAGATTATGGTGGGCAAACTGTTGTCCTTGGACCAAATCTGGCCCACCACATTTTTAGGATAAAAAACTGTAAGCTAAAAATATGTCTTTGCTAGTGTGGTGGCACATGCTTATAATCCCAGCACTCAGGAGGCTGAGGCAGCAGGAACCCTGCAAGATCAAGGTCAGCCTGGGCTACCTAGTGTGTTCAAGGACAGCCTGGATTATATAACAAGACTTTGTCTCAAAATAAAAAACAAAAACAAAAACAAAAACAAAAACAAAAAAAACCCCAAAAATTAAATAAAATAAGTATGATTGATTACTGTTTTAAAAAATTAAAAGAACAAAAGGGAGAATTTGGAGAAAGAATCAGAAACTCTTACAATTTTTAAAATCTCAACGAAAGGATTGTTCTAACAATAGAAATACAGATAGAAGCCAAGGGTTTAGAGTAGCGTGTGTGGTGTGTTTGTCTGTATATGGATGTCTGTTTATTTCTGAACCTTTTTGAGGAATTAAAAAAGAGGATGAGCTGGGCATGGTGACACATCTGTAATCTCAGTGCTCTGGGAGACTGAGGCAGGAAAATCAAAACTTTGATCCCAGTCTGGTCAGTTTAGTGAGATCCCATTTCAAAAAGAAAGAAAGAGAGAAAGAAAGAAAGAAAGAAAGGAAGAAAGAAAGAAAAAAAGAAAGAAAGAGCGAGCAAGCCAGGTGTGGTGTCACACACTTGTAATCCCAGCACTCAGGAGGCTGAGGCAGGAGGATCATTGCAAGTTTGAGACCAGCCTGGGCTATAAAGTGAGCTCAAGACCAGCCTAAACTGCATAGTGAGACGCTGTCTCAAAAGACAAAGAAAGAAAGAAAAGAAAAGGAAAGAAAGGAGGACTGGGAATGTATCTCAGTGCTAAGGCCCTGGGGTCATCCGCAGTACCAGGGGAGGAGGCACCGCATAGAGTTCATATGATTACAACAGGACAGGGTGGGGTGTTACTCAGACCCTACTCAGACCCTGTGATCCAGGATCCAGGCGCTTGGTTGGTGAGGAAGAGGTGGTGCAGAGTGGGAGGGGCGTCTGGAGCCACAGAGTCAAACCACAGCAACTGTGCCACCAAGGCTGATGCGGGGATGACCCAGCATCCTGTCTCACCTGCGTCACCCGCAGGAGGAAGAGGCACAGATGCCAGTCCCTGCAGGACACCCCCTGTCACCAGTGTTGCCAGACGATCTTCCAACGCCTTCCTGGGAGGAAGCTCTCCCTGCACAGCTTGTCTATGGGTTATCTAGGACAAAGGTCTCCAGTCTGTGTCCCGAAAGGCAGCGGGCCCCAGACGCGCTGTGCATGTGCAAACTCTCCTTTCAACGATTCCGAATGCTTGAAAGGTGGTCAGCTCCTTCTGCACAGGAGTGGGACTTGTGGAAGGGTACGCCTCAGTCCTACACTTCGGGGAGCAAACCAAGGTGGGATGTGGTCCTCGAACCTGCAGAGGTTGGCGTTTCTTACAATCTCTGATCTCTAAAGATGCTAAGACTTGGGGCTACATTCTGGTCAGAAAACAAGAATGTATTTATCTAGGAAATCAGTGAGCATGGCTGGACATGCGTGCACATTCGTGTGCACACGAGCGCACAGGTGTCGTGTGTGTGGATGGTGCCTGCTCCCCCGCCCCAGCTCTCTGACCTCTGATGCAGCCGACCCATCTTCATTCTCGCCGCTCATTCACTCCCGGCTCCCGCTTCCCGTCCACATCTAACCAAGCTCTGTAATCTAACATCGTGACAAGTCTCTCAGACACCCTCAGCTCGCAGGTGCCGCCCTCCTCCGAAGTTCAAAGCTAGCTGAGCACCAGTCTCAGAGGACCACAGCCACTCCCCTTGCTACTCCCCACCAGGCGGCCGGGGAGAGGGGCCCCAGGATAAGGCGAGTCATGATTCCGTCTGTCCACACAGGGCATCGTGGTGCCTGGCTGTTCTTCCTGTTTCTCTGGTTATCTTGCTCTATCTTTTGATACAATACCTATTTTGTAACTTAGCAGATCTCTTCACATGTCTGATTCCTCTGCCGCCACACCACCCACTCTTGCCTAATGGTTTTACCTCGTGTTTAGGGGTAGGCCAGACATAAATTTCCTTGTTTGGTTATAACAGTCACAGACTTACTCGATCTGTAGTGGTCCTCTGCCTTCCCTCCTGCTGTGACCTCGCGGCCACAGAGATCACCTAGCTGTGTGGCGTGCGTCTCCTCTCACCCTGTTGTACAGATGACACAACAGGTACAGACTTGAGTAACTTGCCACAGATCACAAGTCCGGTTCCCAACAGACAAAGTGTTCCTTTTTCTACAAAGGGCTGGCACTTTATTTATTTTTTAACATTTAAGAAAAAATTTATTGGTACATTATATATAATGATCACACTCATCATGGGGAATTTGGACCTATGCATGATCTATCTTGCTGCTTCTTTTTTTCCCACTCCCCTCTCCTCCCTTCAACCCCTCTTTCCCTCCTTGTTTCCAAAAACTTTGTTTCCATTTATTCCTTCTTTTCTCTCTCTCTTATTTTCCTTGTCAAAGGGCTGGTACTTTAAATTGCTCTGATCTCCTCCTATTCGCTCTACTCCAAGGTCTACACAGAATATTAGCTATCTCCCCCTCTCTTAGTTGAGATTAAGTTCCGTGATGAGTGACAGAAAGCTGCAAATAACAGCAACTTTAAACCAGGTCAGTGTGTATCCGCCCCCTGCCTTGTAGACATTGTAGACTTCTGAAACTACGGCATGATCACCAGGTCCCAGCCTACCTTTATTTGCCCACTCTCTGCCAAATGTGTGCTTCCTTCGTGGCTCATCGTCCAGCCGTCTGTATTCTGGCCAGCAGGAAGGAGGAACGGGCAGAACAAGAGCTGGACTTTGTGCTTTCCAGAAGCCGTGCGTGATATTTTTGCTTTTATTTCCATGGCTAGAATTTGGTTACATGATTTCACAGTGTTACAAGGGATGGGGAGAAATGTCATTTTGTCCTTGCAGACTGTTTACTCAGTTAAAACTCAGATTTTACTACCATACAAGATGCAGAATGGTTATTAGAGGGCAATAATGGTCCTAGTTATTCTCAGCCTCTCTGATATTTTTGACTGCTACTCAATTTGAAAATCCAATCAAGACTCCATCGTTTTGTTTTGTTTTGTTTTGAGACAGGGTCTATGTAGTTCAGGCTGGCCTTGAACTCATTATATAGCCCAGGCTGGCTTTGAACTCACAGTGATCCTGCTGCCTCAGCCTCCCAAGTATTGGAATTACAGGAATGCACCACCACACAGGGCTTTTTTTCTTTTTTGACGGTCTTACTGTACCGTTAAGGCTGGTCTTGAACTCATGTAGCCCAGGCTGGCCTTGGTGTTCCTGGCTCAGGCTAAGACTCTTTTTTATGTATGTATATATTTAGACTCCACGTTCAAAAATCAAAACGAGGTGAAGCACAGGTGGTGCATGCCTGGAATCCTACTGTAGCACTCTGCAAGGCAAAGGTAGGAAGATTTAGAGTTCAAACCCGGTCTGGGCAATTTAGTGATTTAGCAATATTATCTCAAAACAAAAAATAAAAAGGACTGGGAATGTAGCACAGTGGTCCTGGGCTCAAACTCCAGCCCTGAAAAACAAAAACAAAAACATTCAAAAATCAAAATGAAGCAAACCAACACAAAACAACTGCATGCCTCCTCTGGCCCTACCCTGGCCTCTTCAATTACTCCTGTTTCTGCACTCTCTTCAACAGGCAGAGCCTCAAAGTCGACCTCCCCACATGCTGGCTCCCTTTCCTTATTTATGCATCATTTTGATCTTCCTCAATTTACCAGAATGTCTCTGGCTTTCATGACCTCCACAGAAACACACCCAGAGCACGACTTTAGTGTTTCTCCTCTGGGTCTGTTGGTAAAATCGGGCACACTGGAAGCCCCTCAGGGCCTCCTACCTCTCTCCTCTTGGCTCCCTGACTCACCAACTCCCGCTCCCCTTCTTTCAGCCCTGCTGACCTTAGGCTCCCTGCGCCCTCAGAGCCTGTGGCCTGGACTCCCGCTCCTGACCCGCGGGTAGCGGTGTGCGCGGCGGCGCTGCAGTCCCGAGGTGACCAGTGCCTCGCACCCACTGCCCAGCTCTTCTGCTCTGTGTGTACCCACACCCTTCCCGGGGCGCAGAACTTGGGGTTACAGCTGTCCGCTTACCCTGACCGAGCATCTGCTGGTGGCTCAGGGTGCACAGAAAGAAGTCAGGGCTGAATCAAAAACCTCCTGGTTCTACTTCCAGCACCCAAAATTCTGATTCTTGTCTCTGGCACTCAGTACCCAGGTTGCCCTCTTTTAGGCTGGCCTTGCCGGCTGTGTGCTGTTTGCCTTGGAACAATGAACTCTGGCATAACTAACCAGACATACCCTTGACTTTTGTCCTGGGGTGCATGGGGTTTTCCTTTAAGCAAGGAGCTTAATTTGGTAATTTCGGTCTCAATCATTTAAAGGGCCAGCTGAGCTTTCTGCCTGCCTAGAACCTCATTTCTTGGTGTTTCTCTTATCCTTTCTTGTCTACCTTGATCTAAACTGTGATTTTTTTTTTTTTTTTTTTTTTTTTGGTACCGGGGATTGAACTCACAACCTGGCACTTACCAGGCAAGTGCTTGAGCTGCTGAGCTATATCCCTGGTCCAAACTGTGACTTTTTTTTTATATATAACTTTTTAATTTCTTTCTTTTAAAAATATTATTTTTCTATAAATTTTATTATCTGTTCTCCTCTTGTGACATCATCTTGAGTTGTTATCAGTAGCCAACAGTGGACTTTCTTTTATTTTTTTACCTGCTTCAAACCTATGGCTAAAAAGGAGGATTCAAGCTGCTTTAATGGAAACATCTAGCACTTGAATACACTTGGCAGTCCCTGGGGCAGAGGACTGCAGGCCCCACTTCACTCAAGAGCAGATTGCTTTCCAAGATCTAGGCAGCTGCACAGTGTGGAGAGTGCAGATGGGTTTTCAGAACTCACAAACCCTGTCGGGCCTTTTCTGTTGAAATTCACCTCCTCCTTCCTGCCATTTCTTTGGATGCAAGATGACTGTCCCTCCCCCCACCCCACCCCCAGTACTGGAGAATAAACCCAGCATCTTCTCATTTTTTTTTTTTTTTAAATCAGGAATCAAACACAGGGCCTCATGATTGCCAGGCAGGCACTGAGCATCTTCTCATTGAACTATATCCTCAGCCCTTTCGTGTGAGATGCGGTCTTGTTCAGTCACCAAGTTGCCTGGTGGGGCTTGAATTTGAGATTCTTCTCCCTTGGGCTCCCAGAGGGCTGGGGTTACAGCTGTGCATCACGGTGCCCGGCTAAAACGACTGCGTTCTTATGTCATCTGTTCAGTCAACGATTTCATCTGCCCAGTCTGGAGGGTTGTAAGAGCGGGTTCTGAATCGGGATCCAGTAATACAGTCAGATACCACCCTGGGGACAGAAGGCAAGCAAACCCCTAAAAGCATAATTTCTGTTTTCTTCTGAAGCAGTCAGGAACTTAAAGTTTTCTTTGTTTTCCTATGGCACCTGGTATTCCTTTCCAAGTACTAATCAGGTCAGACCCTGGTTAGTTTTTGAAGTCAGATGGATTGAACACATTCAGGGTGATATGGCCCCATATCCTCCCACCCCATGACCCCTCACTTGGGTCTACAGATACCCAAAAGGCAACTAAAAGTAGAACAAAGCTTGGCCTTCATTTTGTATCTTTCTCCTTCCTTACACTAAAACGTTGGGGCAGATCTCTGCCCAGCTCTACATGTAGCGCAAGAACCACTTAGGGAGTCTGTCTAAACCAGTGACACAAGGTTGATTAGCTTTAAATTTGCATAACCTACCTCAATCTTCTTCAAGATCTAGGACACCAACATAACAGATTTCCAGGGACATGCAACTGCCAGTGGGCCTCTACCACTTGCCCTAAGCGTGCAGTTATCTTGGATTCCAGGTAAAATCCATGAAACGGAAACTGCCTCAAGCAGACACAGCTGTCTTATGGAGACCAGATGAAGTGACAGGGATTGCTCTCAGAGCTGAAATACTACTCAACCAGACCCTAGCCCACTTCAGCTACTCAATAAAAGCTGATCTTGCTCTTTGTTAACGAGCCAATCTGCTCCTCTTCGTTAGAGTTGAGCCCCCTTCAGCTCCCGTGGCTTGAGTCCCTTCTTATTTTCTCCCATTTCTAACTCTGCCTGAAAAATCTGCCTCTGCCTCACGATGACACATCCTGTAATTCTTTTTTCTGTGACAAGAGTCAAAACACTATGTAAGTGAGTTGAGGACCCTGTCTCTTCTTTGGAGGACTTCCTTGGACCTTGCTGTTGACCCTATTATTTTAGCAGTTAAGAACTGGGGGAAGGCTAGATTAAGTGACTTAAAGCCCTAAGCCAGTAAGTGGTGGAATCAAGGCCCGGGGAATCCCTTCCTGGTTGTGCCAATTCCTTTCTTTCTTTCTTTCTTTTTTTGGTCATCAGGGATCCGATTTTTGCACTGACCTCTATCCTCATATCCCCAGTCCTTTTTGAGTTTTGAGATAGGGATCTCACTAAGTTGTCCTGGCAGAACTTGAACTTGTGACTGTCTTGCCTCAGCCTCCCAGAGTGCTTAAATTACAGGCATGCACTACCGTGGTGGGCTCTTGCCATGTTCTTAATGACTCCATGTTGTTCATGATGTCCGCACTCCAACATGAAAATTTTGCTGGTGAGAGATGGGCCTGTAAGATCTTAAGATTTACTTCAACTGAGGAGATAGCTGTGGAGCTCAAGATACCACATAAACCTCTCTTGGATAGCATGCCTCAGGGACTGGACATTATTGTAAAGGTAGGAAACATGTGACACTATAATGCCTACCAAAGTACATGGAGTAATTCTAAAAGACATAAACAAACAAAAAAAGAAATAAACAAAGCTCTCATCTGTACTCTTCACCTGGATAGAAGATAGCAGGAGATTTTACAGATGACTAAGGAACTGAGCATTGTGTTGCATGCCTGTAATCCCAACACTCACTTGTAATCCCAGCACTGAGGAAGCTGAGGCAGGAGAACTGCCTCGAGTTCAAGACTAGCCTGGGCTATATAGTGAGTTCAAGGCCAGAGTGAAGTACATAGCAAGACACCGTTTCAAAAAACAAAAACAAAAAATAAAGAAAAATGACTGAGAAAACAGCCTGGTTCTGTAGTTTAAAGGTGAGGCTTGGATCTTTTGTCCTTGGATGGGCAAGTTTCCATCACTTTAGCATGAAAACATGAAGGAAGGAACAAAAAAAGTAGTAATTTGAACAAAGTTAGAAAATTGTACTGTGAGCAATGCAAAGGCCAATTGATTAGGAAAACACTGTAGTATTTCTGGGAAGTTTAGGATTTGTAGCACTACTACTCCGTGTACTGACACAGTAATCAGGCCGAGTGACACCGGCTGCTTTAAGAAACAATTTTTGCATGCCAGTGGCAAAACACAGCACAGCTTTATTTTTTGGCTTTTGTCACCATCTCATGTTAGTCCGTGGTGAAAGAGAGGCCAGAGGGACGCAGGTGGACAGAGGTTTCATCATACTGGATTCATATCCTCTGCAGTTGCTCTGGGTGTCAAAACTCCAAGGTCCCTGGAGTGTAAAAGACTGCGGAGTAACAAAGGCTTGGGTGTGTGCACCCGGCCCGGAAGCAGTGCTCCCAGCTGCTGCTACGCCATGGTTCCCTGGGGGAAATTCCTTCCAGGTTCCTGGCGTCCCGAACAAAGAACTGGACAAGATACACAGAAAAGGAGCGGGGATGTACATTTGTTGAAGGTAGAAAAGCAGCACGTTCTGCAGAGTGAGAGCCGGCCGGTGAACGGGCTCACGGCAGCCCCACGGATGGAGGAGAGAGGGGGCTTTTGTATCCAAAACTCCTGGCTTGGTTTTCCCTCAAGCAAATAGGACCTTGGGACCTATCCTGTCAAAAACTCACTTGGCCCAGCGCCAGATTTAAACCGCCCTATCAAGATCCACTGGGTTTCCTACCAGATGTGCAGGAAGAAAGAAAAGTGATATTTTTCTGTTGGTTGCGTGCACTGTGCCGGGAGCCGGAGCCGCAGAGCCATCCTGGAGCCTGCGTTCTGTGCATGGTCCCTGGGGCCTCCGTGACCTCACACCATGCGCCCAGGCGTTTGTCCCGCCTTAATCTCCTACCGCACTGCGTCCAGACTCCCCGCTCTTCTGCCCCGTGCTGAGGAATTAGGGCGCTGGAGCTTCCACTTGGAGGAGGCTGTCAGTATCCCCGTCTAACTGCGCTGCTCCTGGCGTCCGTTTCTGCAATGTCACACCTGCATGGAGTCTGTCTCTCAGAAGCACAGAAAACGCCTGAGCTTTCTGAATGACTTAAGAGTTAGAGCTTAGACAACTATTCGAGCTTCCTAGTTCTTAGTTTTCTTGTTTTGTTTTGTTTAAACCACTGTGTTTACCTAACCTCCTCTGTAGATAAACAGCACTGTGCTCAGTGCAGGAAGAGGCCAGTGCAATACATGGTGATCAAGAGTGACTTCAGGAGAAAGTCGTGCTAACTGAATCCTTTTTTTTTCTGCAGTAGTGGAGACTGAACCCAGGCTCTTCACACTGGGTTCCATCTCCAGCCCAGACAGGGTCTTACTAAGTCATTAAATCTCTCAGGCTGGGTTTGGATTTTTGATCCTCCTGTCTCAGCCTCCCAGGGCTCAGGAATTACAGGCATGAACCACCATGTTCAGGCTCCTTGCCTAACTGAATTTTACAGCATGCATAGTACTTGGATAGATGAAGGAGAGGGACAACATTCCAAGCAAGTTTTTATTTTTCTTTTAAGTTTTTTCTTCTTTTGTCTTTTTGAGACAACATCTTGCTATGCACTTCAGGTTGGCCTTGAACGCACTATGTATCTTGGGCTGGTTTAGAATTTAGGGTGATTCTCCTGGCTCAGCCTCCTGAATGCTGGGATTACAGGCGTGTACGGTTTGGATTCAGACTTAGAGCACATTTATTTACTTCAATTTATGTCCTTTTATTAAATTAAAAATTATGCAACACATTTACATGAATGTAAATCCAAAGGACACAAAAGACACAGCACGAAAAAACTCTCTCACCCTGTTCCTTAGCACCTACGTTCCCCTTCCCAGAAGCAAACATCAGCCAGGGTGTGGTGGCATACGCCTTTAATCCCAGCACTCGGGAGGCTGAGGTAGGAGGAGTGTTGTGAGTTCGAGGCCAGCCTGGGCTACAACGTGAGCAAGGCCAGCCGAAACTACATAGTGCGACCCTGCCTCAAAAAACAAAAAACAACAACAACAAAAAAATAGGGCTGGGAGTTTGGCTCAGTGGCTTAAGCACCTGCCTGGCAGGTACAACGTTATGAGTTGTGAGTTTGATCCCCAGTACCAACCAAAAAAACAAAAAAACAAAACAAAAAAAATCCCCCAAAAAACCATGACAATTGGGAGAGTTTCATTTGTGCTCTTTTTATGTGTATCTTCTCATCTTTACTGACATCTGTATATTCTTTTATCGGATTTCTTTCCTTTGCCTATCTTCCCCGGTTGGAACGTTAGAGCGTTATTTCCAGGAGCTTCTTTATACTAGGGTGTGAAGACATCTGAAGAAAAGCCTGCAGGGTTTAACCTTGACTGACTAGAGCACTGCCAATGGAGAGTGAGAAGGAATGTTGTAGGCTAAATGCCAGAATCATCTTGGGTTATGCTTAGTCCCTTTTAGTAGCTGTTTACAGTCAGCATTTGTATCTAACCAAACATCCCTGTGACTGCTGGATGAAAGTCTTGGAATGTATCTCTGCCGGGCAGATCTCCAGCCTCCACCCAACCCTGACACTAAGAACGTTATCACATCTGAAACTTGTAGATTTTGAGGCTTTGCTGTGGCCTGGCTACCTAACTTGGCAAGTGTCTCGATAATGACTTTTTTTTGTTCTGTGACTATAAAAATTCGTGCAATGTCTTTCATGACAGAGCCTCCTAAGTCTGGGTTTCTGAGCCATGGTTACTCATATTTGCCTCTCAATAAACTATTTTCAAATCATTTCTTTTAAGGCGGAGTTATTTTACATCAACAAGAGCTTAGCCTTGTCATTTATAAGTTTCGATTTTTTTTCCAATTGTCAAAGTTGACCTTTTATGGGTTAATGGGCTTTGTGTCATACCTAGAAAGAACTTTTACACTCCAAGATTAATTTGAAAACAAAATCTTTTGCTTTTAATTCTGTAATTTCCTTTTTTTGGGGGGGAGAGAGGGCAAGGGGATGGGGGTGCTAGGATGGAATCCAGAGCCTTGTGCACAGCAGGCCAGCACTCCATGGTGAGCCACCCCCATGCCTCTAGCTTTAGGAAAATCTCCTGCTTTCTTCTGGAGAAAAGCAACAGGAACCACGCGTGGCCCCCTGGATCCTAATCCAGACTTAGAGTACCCCAGGGGACCGCATTGCCAGCACTAACTGGTACCAAACACCAGAGAACATGCAGCAAATGTTGAAGAGGTCACTCTAGGACAGGGGTCCTCTAAGATGTGGGGTTGAGTAGAAGCCCTGTGTGTAGGAATCCAAGGGGGCTGCTGGAATGCAGGGACTCATGACTGACTGAGAGGAAAATGTAAGGATAAAGGGACTCGACCCGTCCACAGAGTGATAAAGAACAATATTTGCTGTATAGTGGAATTTTTTTTCCTTTTTCTTTTTTGTCAATTTTGACAATCTCTGGATTTGTCATTGGTTAC
>RJWM01023514.1:0-32318 GCA_004363535.1 Dasyprocta punctata
AAAGAAGAACCTTCTCTTTGAGTATCATCAAGAAATTACAATTTAAAAAAATTGTGTATTATAGTCCATTGCTTGGTTGCTTTTTTGTCCCTAAGATGGCTCTTACTACATGGCTCAGGCCTCAAACTCTTAGGATCAAATGATGCTTGAACCCCAGCCTTGAACATGTCCTGCTTGCTTCTGCTTCAGGACCATAGCAACAGTGCTGCTCTGCCTGGAACACTGTGTTCTGCATGAGTAACTTCTTCCTGTTAATCAAGTTGTGAGACACAGACAGCTACTCCTCACAAATCTACATAAAGAAGCTCCCCTCGTTTTTGTTACATTGCTTATTCTACTAATTCAAAATTTTAAAAGTTTAATTATGAATTACTTCAAATGTACAAACAGGGGTAGAAAACAGTCTAACAGATATCCAAATACGTAATACTTAGATGTAACACATGCTAACAGTTTGCCATATGCACTTTAGCTTTTTTATTTACTGAAACATTACAGATAAAACTAAAACTTTACACCTGTAAGAATTTATAAAAAATGGTATCACATTTATACATCTTGAAAAATTTGCTCTTTTCATTCAATATACTTTTTGAAAAATGTTATTTTACTGCCAAACTTATTACCTGATTCGTTCTTATTTGTCATTAAAAATGGTCATTCAAGACAGGCATAGTGGCATGCGCCTATAATCCTGGCTACCCAGGAGACTGAAACAGGAAGATCAAAAATTTGAGGCCAGCCTGGGAAACATAGACCCTGTATAAAAATAAAGAAAGAAAAAGGTTTGGGGATTGAGTCCAGTGGTAAAAGATTCATGGGCTGGACAAAAACAAAAACAAAAGAAAAAAGCTCTTAAAAGAGTTCTAAGAGCAACAGCTAAAACAAAAAGGATTTTACCACCATGCCCAGCAAGACAATTTTTTACTACAAATTAATATTGATCTCTGCATATAAGAAGTCAGATGGATAAAAAACAACTGGAAAGTTCAATGTGATTTTTGAACTGATAATAATTTACAAGACTAAGACTACCCACATCATACCCAGGCAGGCAGCACAGCACTCCTTCACATAGAAACTGTCCCCTGCAAAGCTTCAGTTCAAGGAATATTGGGATCTGGAAGGTCAAACAAGCAGAGAAGGCCCCAGATGGCATGCAGCAGCAGGCACCCCACAATTCACAATGGTAACCATCAGTGGCAGGCTACATGTGCATAGCTTAAACGGAGCACACTTCACAGTCTACAGTGGACCCTTGACTCACAAACTCAATTTGTGTACAAAGGCTGGTTATAACTCAAGTTGGCTATAAGTCAAGACTACTTTTCCCATAAGAAATAGTGGAAATATCCATAATGTGTTCCAAATCTCCCGAAGCACCCCTTCTCTAACCTTTTCATAATAAAAGGGTTGTATAATGCGTGTAACCAGAACACCAAAAATTTTCCTAGTGTATTCACCAAAAAGTTATAAAACGTGCCTAGTTTACCAGAAACAATTTCATACTGTACTCACCATTCAAGTGGACACCTTTGGCTTGCAGGAAGGGTGAATGAAATGGAAGGGGGTTATTGTTTGGAAGGAGAGTCCCTTTCCAGAGGAACATTGGGAATCTGGCTCTCTGATGTCCTTACTCTCCTTGGGAGAGTCTGTAGGCCACTGGGACCTGCTTCTGGATCACTAGGTCTCAGTCTTTTCAGAACTAAAAGCTGGTCTAAGGCTTCCTGTTTTTCTCTCTTCTTTAATACTGTTCTGTAGTAGGATATGACATTGTCATTAAGCAGGTGAATGCAATGATTGGCTTTTTCTCTATCTGGGTGAGTTCTCACTATAAACGTTTGTAGCTCTGTCCATTTTTTCAGGATTTCCTTTATCTCAGAAGAAGAACTCTGTGCCAATTGTTGATACTTCTCTTCAGAAAGCTCCTCAGCTGCCATTCTCTGTCGCTCAGCCAGAAGGTGCTGAAGTTCCTCTGTAGACGATTCCTCTGAGTGTATCTCCTCCAGTTCCTTAACATCACCCCTATCTAGCTGCAAGCCTGTGTATGTTCTCTTGGGCATTTTCTTCCAGAAAAGGCCAGTTTCATCACAGTTGAAAACTTGATGAGAGCAAAAGCTGTTTCTCTGTGTCATCTTTTTGAAGTGGTGTATGTAAGTTTCCCTTTTATCAGCACTGGCTGCTTTACCATGCCTAGTTATGCTATGAACCCCTGTTCTTGCTTTAAAATTGTGAAACCAGCCCTTACTGGCACGAAATGTTTTACCATTATCACTTACCGATGGATTATCCTTTACGAGATCTGCATTTATAGCCCTAGCTTTTTCACAAATTATAGACTCAGATAGGTTACAACCTGCTGTCTGCCTTTCATTTATCCACACTAACAACAGCCTTTCTACCTCATCTAACACTGTTGGTCGTGACTTACTAATTTGAGTAACACCTTTAGCAACACTAGCTTCCTTATACAAATCTTTTCTCTGTAAGATTGTTGAGATGGTAGATTTCGACATGCTGTACATTTTAGCAAGATCAGTCACACGAATGCCACTCTCATATTTCTCCACAATTTCCTTCTTCTTTTCAATTGTGATTGCTTTCTTTACCTTCCCTTCCCTTCTTAGCTTCTTTTCTAGCTTTTTGGGGGCCATTTTGATAGCAGTAATCATAGCGATGATACAAAGCACTGAACAAAATCACGTCTACAAATGTGTACATCTGGGCTCAGACTGACACACATGCTTTTCTGGCATCATGAGTCTTTGTTTACAACCACGTAAGTAGCCTGCATTCAGGTCACAACTCAAGACTTTGATGGCAAGTTAAAACTAAAATTCCAGTCGTAACTCGAGGGTCCACTGTACTTCAAAAGGAGGAGGGAGGCTGGTGGAAGGAAGATAAGAAAGAATGATATTGGAGAGAAACTAGGTATATCCCAATACTTTGAAGCTACAGAGCTTATGTTTACTCATAGATACAAAGACTGCAACAGTTTAATCACTTAGGGAGCGGGGGATCCTTAACCCACGCTTTTACATATTAACAAGCAAATGAGTCAGAAGTAAAATATAACATTTTAAGAATATGTAATTATTAATCTGACATACTAATGAGTCACTCCAGAATGAGGAATATACTCTTCCAGGTAGAGACCCCATCTGAATTTTCTTTGCACTTCCCAGGCATTAGGAGAAGCTATCAGATTTTTTTTCTCTTCATTTCACATTTTCCCAGGGTGACTTCATTCACAATCATGTTTTCAAATGCCACCTACTGCCAATGATTCTCTCTACAATCCACATTTCCAACTGTCTACTGACTACTGTATTTCTCTTCGGATGTGTTGCCTTCTTCCTGAGAAACCTCAAAAAAGAAATGACAACCACTTTCGCCATTTTGGTCAATAGTCTTGGCACCATAATGGAACTCTGATCTACCTGGTTGCCCAAAGTAGAAACCCTTTTAAATACCTAATCCTCCAAGTCACTCCAGGCATTCAGTCAATCTCCAAATCTTACTTTTGGGTTGTAGTTTGCTTAAAGAAGCACTGGACCCCCAAGTTACAATCAGAATTTTAGGTTTAACTTACTGCCAAAGTCCTGAGTTAAGACCTACATGCTGGGTGCGAGTGCAGTTGTAAACAAGGATTTGCGATGCCAGAAAAGTGTGTGAGGTATAAGTAAGTGTCAGTCTGAGCCCAGATGATGTGCACGTGATTCTGATCAGTGCTTTATATCATCACTATGATTACTGCTATCAAAATGAGCCCCCCAAAAGCTAGAAATTAAGAAAGGAAGAGAAGACAAAGACAACAATAACAATCAAGAAGAACGGTGTTAAAAAAAAAACAAAACAGCCTTAGACCAGCTTTCAGTTCTGAAAAGGCTGAGACCTAGTGATCCAGGAGCAGGTCCCAGTGGCCTACAGACTCTCCCAAGGAGAGGAAGGACACACCAGAGAGCCACATTCCCAATGTTCCTCTGGAAAGGGACTCTCCTTCCAAACAATAACCCCCTTCCATTTCATTCACCCTTCCTGCAAGCCAAAGGTGTCCACTTGAATGGTGAGTACAGTATGAATTGTTGTTTCTGGTAAACTAGGCATGTTTTATAACTTTTTGGTGAATACACTAGGAAACTTTTTGGTGTTTCTGGCTTCACACGTTATACAACCCTTTTATTATGAAAAGGTTAGAGAAGGGGTGCTTTGGGGGATTTGGAACACCTTATGGATATTTCCATTATTTCTTATGAAAAAAGTAGACAGAAGGTACTGTATAACATAGTTTCATGTGAAATAAAACCCAGCAGTACCATGTAGTATAGTAGTGCACACCTGCAATCCCAGTTGCTCAAGAGGCTGAGAGAGGATTACAAATTCTGGGACAGCCTTGGCAACTAGGTGCATCCCTGTCTCAAAATAAAAATTTTAGCCAGGTATGGTGGTACCCAGGAGGCTGAGGCATGGGAATCACTTTGAGGTCCAGGCCAGCCTGGACTACAGAGTGAGACCAAGATTAGCCTGGACTATATAGCAAAACCCTGTTTCAAAAAGACAAAAATAAATACATTTTTAAAAGAGATGGAAGCCAGGGTGGTGGCACACATCTATAATCCCAGCACTCAGGAGTCTGAAGCAGGAGGATCATTGTGCATTTGAGATTAGCCTGGGTTACAAAGTGATCTCAAGGCCATCCTAAACTGCATAGTAAGACCCTGTCTCAAAAAGACAAAAAATAAATTAATTAATTAAACAATAAAAGAGACAGAAAGAACAGGTGTGATGGTACATGCCTGTAACTCCAGCACTTGGGAGGCTAGAGGAGAAAGATGGTCATGAGTTCAAGGTCAACCTGGGCTACAATGTGTGGTGAAGGCCAGTCTGAAATACATAATGAGACTCAGTCTCAAAAAAACAAAAAAGAGATGGAGATATACTTCAGTGTTCCCTAGGTTCAATCTCTACTATTGAAAAATAAAATTAGTAGTACCCTTTGACATAAATCAATCAACCCATGTGCCATATATATGTATATATGTATTTTTGGGTGGGTTTTTTTTTTTTTTTTTTGGCACCAGGGATTGAACTCACAACCTCGCACCTGTCAGACAGGCACTTAAGTCACTGAGACAAACTCCCGGCCCTGGTTTTTTGAGGCAGGGTTGCACTGTGTAGCTCAGGCCGGCCTTGTGCCCACATTGTAGCCCAAGCTGGCCTCAAACTCACAATGCTCCTCCTACCTCAGCCTCCCGAGTACTGGGATTAAAGGCGTGTGCCACCACGCCCGGCTTGGGGGTTGTTTTTGAGACAGGTTCTCACTGTGTAGCACATGTTGGCCTTGACCTCACATTGATCCTCCTGCCTCAGCCTCCCAAGTGCTGGAATTACAAGTGTGTGTCACCACATCTGGCTGGCATAGATGTTTTTATTTTCAGGTATAACTGTTCATCATAATTCAAAGAGTTGACAGCATAACCAGTATATATTATCACCTTTTTAAAATATTGAAAAGTCGTGGTGGCGCACGCCTTTAATCCCAGCACTCGGGAGGCTAAGGTAGGTGGAGCATTGTGAGTTCGAGGCCGGCTTGGGCTACAACGCGAACACAAGGCCGGCCTGAGCTACACAATGCGACCCTGCCTCAAAAAACCAGGGCTGGGAGTTTGGCTCAGCAGCTTAAGCGCCTGTCTGGCAGGCGCGGAGTTGTGAGTTCAATCCCCGGTGCCGCAAAAAAAAAAAAAAAAAAAAAAATATTGAAAAGTAAAAACTGCATCTGAAGTACATGTTGCATAGGAGATTAACAGGACTACTTTTATTTTGGGATGACAACCCTAATGCCCCACAGCTGGAACTTGATACTGCCTGATGACCTCGTGTGTGACAACTGTGAAATGCACATGTCCAGCAAATGTCCTAGATGCAAGGATGCAGTGATAGAAGGGTCATTCTGAAGTGGGCTCCAAACTAATCCATGCTTACACTTTAAGTACAATAATGCTACCGCACCTATTAAATTGAAGTGGGCTAATAGCCTCACAAGAAAATAACCATAAGAGTCAGATGTGATAGTACACACCTATAATCCCAGCACACGGGAGGCTGAGGCAGGAGTACTGTGAGTTCAAAGCCAACCTAGAATACAAAGAGAGTTCGAGGTCAGCCTGAAATGTATAGTGAGACCCTGTCTCAAAAAGACAAAAGGAAAAAAAAAATTTAACAATGTTAGGCTACATGCTAGAAACTTACCAGCACTTTAAAAGTCTTAATTCTTAAAGCCTGTGAAGCGATACTGATATCATCATTTTACAGATGAAGAGAAGCTCAGAAAGTTTGCCCCTGCTTTCATGGCAACTAAGTGAGTGTATCAGGGAGTCGGGTCTGATTCAGTGGACTTCAAACCCTGTTAACCTGTGTTTGGTCAAATACTAGGCAGCTGTTCGTCTACGGAAAGTATTAAAGTACTACAGTTTGAGTATCCTTAATCTGAAAATCCAAAATGCTCCAAGTCCAAAACTTTTTTGAATGGCAATGTGACACTGCAAGTGGAAAACTACCACTTGATCTCATGTGATACATCACAGTAAGAACACAGGTGCAGGAGCTAAGGATTTAGCTCATCAGCTTAAGTGTCAGCTTGACAAGCATGAGGTCATGAGTTCGATCCCTGGTACCAACAAAACAAAACACACAGGTGCACTGAAAATACCGTATAGAGCAGTGATGGTGAACCTTTTAGAGCTTTCAATGACACAAACAATCTGCTGTGGCACAAGTGCCATAGGTTCACCTCCAGGATATGTACACGAAGTGTATATGAAGACAAAGGGGCCTTTTTTCCCCTTCCAAATCCATTTTATGCAGGAATAAAAGGGAAGAAGAAGAAGACGAAGACCAAAAAGAAGAAGAAAACAAAGAAGATGATGAAGAGGAATAAGATGAAGAGGAAGAAGAAGAAGAGGAAAAAGAGGAAGAGGAAGGGAGGAAGAGGAGGAGGAAGAAGCAGTAGCAGCAGCAGAAGCAGTAGCAGCAGAAGAAGCAGAAGCAGAAGTAGTACAACAAAATTTCAAAACATGTCAATTGGGAGGCAACAAAGGTACATACGTAGCACACTGTCACACAAAGAGGCTTTATGTTTAGACTCAGGGTCCCACTCCCAAGATACTTACACATTCCAAAATTAGAATAGTCCAAAATCTGAAACACTCCCAGTCCTGAGCATTTTTGGTAAAAGATAATCTTTACCATCAACTTTGAGAATATACACATACCTATAATTCCAGTACTCTGAGAGGCTGAAGCAGGAGAATCCCAAGTTCCAGCCCACCCTGGGCAATTTAGCAAGACTCTATCTCAAAATAGAAAATACAAAAAAAGACTGGGCATATAGCTCAGTGCAAAAAACCTGGATTTAATCCCCAGCACTGAAGAGAAAAAAAGTATCATGTACAATAGGCTTTGACAAGGAACTGTTTACATATTAAATGTATATATTGGCAGAAGAAAGTGGTATGACAGAAAAACTACACACCAACCTAAAAATGGTTACAGTAAAGAACTTTAATGGGTTGATACACTGTGTGAACTTGAGAAGTTTAGAAGTTTAACTAAACTACTCAGGAGGAAGCCAGGATCCTTTGTAAACATCCTCAGCCAGTGCAAGAAGAGGGCATGGAGATTTTGTGATTGCTACACCCAAGCTGAAGGGGTGGTAGCCTGCTTACAATATAAGGGAGAAGAGGCTTGCTCCTGCCCTCTTTTTGTTCTTGTTGCTTTCCTGTGTTCTGCCGCCTAGAACTGTTGCCCCTGTGCCATGCCACCCTGCCTAGGAGCCAGCTGATTATGGACTGAAACCTTCACAAACTGTGAGCTAAATAAACATTTCCTTCCTTAATTTCGGGTGTTGGGTATTTTGTCCCAGCAATGAAAGAAAAGTAACCAAGACAACAACCATTCTTTTTAATTTTTTTTGTATACCACTTCACTTTAAAAACTTTTGTCACAGACTACGTATGAAAAAGGTAATACTCAAATAGGCCCTCTGCAGCCCTCATCCAGCACACACTGCCAGTAGGAACAGAGGGGCGGGTCACACAATACAATCTGTTGGAAAAGCAATTAAGAAACCGAAATGGACAAAATGTCAGTGTCCACGCAGCATAACTGTGGGTTTCTGGACTTGAGTCCAGTTCCAGGGGCCAACTCTGATTAGCCTAAACCAATTAGTGTGATACTATCCTTTTTTATCAGTAACTGGTTTCATAAACCTTACAAAGATGCCTATCGCTACAGGCATTCCTCTCCTGACTGCAAACTCTCTGGGTGGGGGCACTAACTTTAAAGTCAAGTGAAACTAACCCAAATGATGGATCTTTATACCATCATAGGAAATAAGACATTTCTAATTATTTAAATCAGCCTGCCTCCAAGTTGCTTTCTTGTCAATGCAACCAGAACCATCCTAATTAGAGAAGATCAAATAAAGACTTGAGTATACGATCAAGTACAGATTTTTAGTACACGTTTGAAGAACATAATGATCATTTTTCTTTCTTTCTTTCTTTTTTTTTTTTTTGAGAAAGGGTCATGCTATGTAGTTCAGGCTGGCCTTGGAACTTATGGCAATCCTCCTGCTTCAGACTCCTGAGTGCTGGGATTACAGGCGTGTGCCACCACACCTGGCTAATGAACACATTTTTTGTGAGGAACTGGTACATGCACATGACATATCTTGATTTTTATCTCCTTTTCTTTCCTTCTCCTCCCTCCATCTATTGGTCCATTCCCTTTCTGCAAAAGATCTATTTCCCTGCTTCTAATTATCTTTCATTTTGCTCTTTATTTACACTTTAGGTTTCTCATTGATGAGAAAGTATAAGACATGTAAGCTTGCATGTCTGCTTTATTTCACTTAACATTACAGTCTCATAAAAATACTTCTCAAAAGTCAAGTTGGGTTGGAGACCAAGATGGTGGAGCAGTAAACAGCAGAGACAACAGCCTAAGAGTCACTGTCCAGATGCTGGAATATAGCATTGTGGGGAAGACAAGAAGGAGGGAAGTGGATCCACCAGACGCTAAAAGAATCTGAAATGCGAATTGAAGCCCATGGAGAGACAAAACAGAAAAACTCCAATGAAGAAGGAAGTAACTGGCTGCACCTTTCCCTGAGATGGGATTCACTGCACAAGGGGAGCAGTTCAAACCTGCAGACCCAGAATAACGGCTGGCAACCCCAGAGGCCTCTACAAAGACGCGGTCGGGGAGGGGAGGAGCAGATGTGAAAGACTGCACTGGTTGATGGTGAGTACAGATTGCAGCGGGAGACAGTGATTGCACAGGAGCCATCTTGGAGACAGGCCTGAAACACCCAAAATCCAGAACTGCAGCCGGCTCCAACTAGTAGCTCCCAGCTGGGCTCAGGCCCACAAAAATCACTTGGAAGGCAGAAAGCCCAGTGGGTTTGGTCTCAGTGCAGGCCAACTAAGATTATCCACAACGCTGCCAACCCTGCTAGTATGCTGGGATAGATTGGCATAGACCAGGACTCTGTTGTCTACTAGTGAAACCAGAGAGGCCCTAGAAGTGGACTCTTTGTTTCTTTTACTTTTTTAGTTTTCTCTTTCTTTCTCATTGTTTGCTCGTTTTTGTATGCGTATGAACGTGGTTCCTAGCCTCTTTGTGGTTGTAGTTCTCTGTTGTTCTTCCTTTTACCTCTTCCATCTCTTTTCCTTTAGTGTTCTGCATCAGTTTCTCGAAGTTGGTGCTCTGGTCCTTTGTCCTGTGACCTCGCTACTAATCTCTTCTTCTTGCACTTCTTTATTTTTTCCTTCATCCATTTTAAAGTCTAAACTCTGAGGGCAAAATTGATTTGTATACTGCATATAATTTTCAGCATTTTTTTGTGTGTGTGTGTGTCTGTGTGGCACCAGGGATCAAACTCACAAACTTGTGCCTGCCAGACAGGCACTTAAGCCACAGAGCCAAACTCCCAGCCCTAGTTTTTTGAGGCAGGGTCGCACTATGTAGCTCAGGCTGGCCTTGCGCTCACGTTGTAGCCCAAGCTGGCCTTGAACTCACAATGCTCCGCCTACCTCAGCCTCCTGAGTGCTGTAAAGGCATGCGCCACCACGCCCAGCTTTTCAGGTTTTAGATCTTGGTACATAACCACAAATCTAGTTCATATGGTTAAAAGTGGCAAATTAAGTTTTTCAGTTTGTCATCTGCTAGGATGTGTTAGATGGTGTTGGTAGCACTATAGCCAAAACTGACATAATTGTTTTTTTCTTTTTCTTTTTTTTTTTTGGTACCAGGGACCGAACTTACAACCTTGCGCTTGCCAAGCAGGTGCTTGTGATGCTGAGCTAAACCCCCAGCCCAATTGTTCTAAACAGCTGTTCATCCCAGTATTCTATGACTGAGATTAACTAAGGGTCACAGAAAATACTGTGGTACAGTGCCAAAGGACAAGAGACTGGGCCAAACAAGCAACAGCTTCTCATCTCCAACAAACTGAAGAGGTAACATCTTCAAACAGACTCAAACCCAAAAACCAGCTACACCTGGGAGATACCTTAGAGGTAGCCCTCATCTAGGGATCACCTGAGGAATTAAACTTAAAAAAAGAAAAAAAAAAATGAGAAGACACTTAAGCAAAATGCAACCCCAGATATCCAGTTCACCAAAGGCAAATGCAGGGGGCAAAGAGGTGGGACAATCTGAAAGCCTCCCACCTGACTTCCCTGAAGTGGTAACAAAAAGCAGTTGAATGAGGCTCTGGAAAAAATGAAATCAGAAATGATCTCTCACATAACTGCAGAGATTACCAAAATATACACCATGCTTACCAATGTTAGAGGAGATACAAACAAAAAAATAGATGAACTTATGAAAATTATGCAAGCTCAGCACAGGAAAGAAATAGAATCCATAAAGCAGAGTCAAGCAGATACACAGGAGAATAAAACTCCATTGAAAGTATTTGAAGCAGATTAGGCTCATGTGAGGACTGGATTTCAGATATTGAAGACAGGCTTGCAGTTAGTGACCAGGAAAAGAAAGATTTCTTAAAAATAGCAAGGGACCATGACAAATTAATCCAGCAGCTGCTAGATAAGACAAAGAAGAATAACTTAAGTTTGATTGGAGTCAGTGAATAAGCATGAGAGAACACAACTGACATTTAAAAAGCATTCACAGATGTCATAGCATAAAACTGCTCTGGTAGAGAAAAAGAATAGGACATACAGATAAATGAGGCATATATAACTCCAGTTAGCCATGATCAAAAAAATTCTACAGTCAGGCATATCATAGTCAAGATTCCAAAAATTCAACAGAAGAATAGAATCTTAAAAGTTGTTAGCAAAAAGAAACAAATCACCTGTAAAAGAAAGTCCATCATAATCACAACTGACTTCTCAGCACAAACTCTCAAGTCAAGGAGAGCTTGGAGTGAAGTAATCCAAAGTCTGAAGCAAAAGACCCCTACAATGAAAACTAAAATAATCTGGAAAAGGAAATCAAAAAGGATATCAGAAAATGAAAAGATAGCCCTTGCTCTTGGGTAGGAAGAACCAATATAGTGAAAATGGTCATACTTCTAAAATTGCTATATACATTCAATGCAATCCTGATCAAAATTCCAATTGCACATCTGACAGAATTTGAAAAAACAATCCTAAAATTCATCTGGAACCTGAAGAGACCTAGAATAGCAAAGGCAATCCTGGGCAAAAAAGACAAGACAGGCAGAATCAGAATTCCTGATTTGAAATTATACTATAAAGCTACTGTGATAAAAACAGTGTGGTACTGGCAAAAAAACAGACCCTGAAGAGTAATGGAATAAATTAGAAGATGCAGAAACAACTCCAGACACACTAAGTTACCCTATCTTGGAAAAACATATTCACTGGAAGACTCCTTAATAAGTGGGACTGGAAAAAATGGCTCTACGCATGCCAAAGATTAAAACTGCACCCATATCCTTCACCATGTAATAAACTAAAATCAGAATGGATCAAAGATCTTACTATTAAAACAGAAACATTAAATCTGCTGGAAGATAGAGTAGGTGAAACTCTTGAACACACTAGTATAGGCAAAGACTTTATGTATGAAACCCCAATTCCACAGGAATTATCACAAAGAATCAACAATTGGGATCTCATTCTATTGAAAAGCTTTTGCACAGCAAGAGAAACCACCAACAGAGTGATGACAGAGAAACCACAATGTGGGAGAAAATGTTTGCTAGCTATTCCTCAGACAAAGGATTACTATCGAGAACTTATAAAGAACTCAAAAAAAAAACCACTCCTCCCAGATTTAAAGACCCAATCCAAAAAAGGGCATCTGAGATGAATATATACTTCTCAGATGAAGAAATGCAAACTGCAAATAAATATGTGAAAAACTGTTCAATATTAGCGGTCATTCTATACAAATTAGAACAACACTGAGATTCCACTTCACCTGGAAAGAAAAGCTATTTATCAAGAAATCAACCAATAACAAATGTTGGATGGGTTGTGGGGAAAAAGGAACCCTTCTTCACTGTTGGTGGGGATGCAGACTGATGCAACCACTGTGCAAATCAGTGAGAAGATTCTTCAAAAAACTAGCACTAGAGGTCCCATTTTACCTACCTATTTCCCTCCTGGGTATCTTCTCAAGAGAATTAAAAATATTATACCACAGCGAATTATGTGCACCCATATTTATAGCAGCACAATTTGTAACATCTAGAGCTTAGAAACAACCTATATGCCCATCAACTGACGAATGGATAAAAAAGAAGTGGTATTTTTATATAATGGAGTACTACTCAGCCATAAAGCAGGAGAAACTGGAGACTTTTATAGGTAAATGGATGCAATTTGTGACTATGTTCATAAGTGAAATAAGTAAGACACACATGTGTAAACACTGTATTGTCTCACTGTAAGACACACATGTGTAAACACTGTATTGTCTCACTAGTGTGAGAAGCCGAAAGAAAAAAGATGTATATGTGTTGTGTATGTATATACATATAAATAACTAGCTATGTATATATAAAAACTAGTTAATAGGAGTGACACAATGGTGGAACAGTAAACAGCAGGGTAAGCAGCCTCCCTGAAAGATACCATCCAAATGCTGGAATATAACAACATGGGAAGACAAAAAAGAGGGAGGCGGGTCCTCTGGACCCAGGAAGAATCTAAAACAAGAATTGAAGCCCACAAAAAGAGTAAGAAGAAGCAATCGGGCAAGAGCGGTGGCTGGTGGCGCCTCTGCCTGGAGCCAGACCCACTTTGTGGTGGGGGTCCCTGGAACCTGGGGACGCGCAATTAAAGCGCTGCAGCCTTGGCGGTGGCAGCAACAGTGGGAGCGGCAGTGATCCTAGAGGCCTCTGTCCAGAGGGGCACCATTGGAGGAAAGTGGCCATGGACTGGAACTGGCTGGTGAGTGCAGCGAACCCCAGGCCCCTCGGAGGGAGAGCAAGGGACTGGCAGCCATCTTGCAACCGGAACCACTCCTAATTGGGCACGGTCCCGCAGAAATTGCTCCAACCAAACCCCGGAGGGTCCCGGCAGGTGACCGGCTTGGTCTGGAGACCAGGGCTCCACGCATGCCCTAGGGGTGATAGTGGAAGTTTCACGAACAGCTGGCCCAAGTTCCGGGGTGGCGGCTCCACCCCCGTGCATGGTGTCAGACATTGGGGGAGCTGAGACGGGCTGGGGAAAAGCAGTGGACAGCACTGTAACAGTGCATCCAGTGGTAACCATCAGATATCCACAATCAGCACTGGCTCACTCCAGAAAAATTCCACAATCCCTGGTACACACTGGTCCAGAACACAGGAAAATGCCAAGACAAAAAAGCAGAGGGCAGTCTCTGGCCTCCAATCCAAGTGGAACAAATTCAGGAGAGGCAAACGCAGAAGAGGTCGCGAGTCCCACAACTAAAGTCTCTGAGGTGATGACAACTGAAGTAAAGAAACAACCTCATGAAGCTATAAAAGAAATTAGAGCAGAAATACTAACTCAGTTAAAAGAAGAAATGAAAAACATAATAAAAGAATTGCTAGGCATCTCTAAAGGAGACATAGATGAAAAAATGGAGCACAGGAAAACAAGGGAAATCTGGAATGAACAATACAAAAAAGATTTAGAATACATGAAACAGATTCAAAGAGACTACCAGGAAACCAAAAACTCCAATGAAAGTTGGCAGAACCACCTGAAGGAAACTAAAGATAGACTTTCAAACCTGGAAGACAGGTTTGAGGCTTGTGATTGAGAAAGGAAAGATCTCTTAAAAATAACAAGAAACCTGTAAGTAACAATACAACGGCTGCAAGACAAAGGAATATAATTTAAGAATAAAAGGTGTGAGTGAAAAAGCAGGGGTCAATACAAATCAAATTAAAAGCCTATTTACAGAAATAATTTCAGAAAACTTTCCAAGCATGAGAGCATGGAAGAGACTTTCAGATAAGTGAAGCATATAGAACTCCAGCTAAACATAACCAAAATATACCTACACCCAGACATATAATAATCAAGATCCCAGAAATTCAACACAAAAACAAAATATTAAAAACTATTAGAGAAAAAAACAGATCACCTACAAAGGAAAACCCATCAGAATCACGACAGACTTCTCAACACAAACCATCATGTCCAGAAGAGCTTGGAATGAAGTATTTCAAGTCCTGAAAGAAAACACCTTCCAACCCAGATTGATGTACCCTGCAAAACTATCTTTGAAAATCAATGGAGAAACAAGATACTTCCACGACAAAGAACAGCTAAAGGAATTTATGACAACTAAGCCAGCCCTACAAAGAATACTGAAGGACATTTTAGAGAGAGATAAAAAAGTCCACAGCTCCAGAAACAGTGGCAGAGGGATATCACCAAGAGGGGCAGACAACTGAATAATCCATCATCAGGATCTGAGTCCAGTATTGTTTTCAATGAGCTGTTTAGTTTAATCTTATTCTACCTCGACCTGCCTAATTTTATTATATATGATAACACAGTCAGCTATTTTAAAGATAACAAAATATATTAGGGTAGCCTTTATTGATATTTGATCACCTTGTTTTGAAACCCGGTATTACTTTCATTGTTCTGTTTTGAGTGACTTCAACCTATTTTGGTTTGTTTGATTGTATTATAACAGATGATATAGGCAACTGCTTAGAAGATAATATGAGGCATTATAGAAATCAATGTTGCATTACTATGTATTGCTTCCATTGTTTTATTTGTTATTGGTTTTATTCAGTACTATTTTGTTTGATTATATTAGGCCCAACAGTATGGGCAGTTATTTTGAAGATAACAAGAGGTATTACAAGGGGAAAGAAGGAAACAAGGAAGAGAAAAGGAAAAAGACATAGGTTTATTTATATGAGGGTATACATAACATGGTTAAAATGACTATACTACTAAATGCATTAACTGGTCAGAGAGAACAGTTGATACTCATATAATTAGATCAATTTTACATGTCTGTATCTGTCAACCTAAGTAACCCCTTTGAAGATAACAATATACAATGTTACAACCACTGTCAAATTCCAAACATCTCATTTTGTAAACCCATAATGTTACAGTATCAGATTTGTTGTTGTTTGTTGATCCCTTTAGGTTTTTGCTTCTCTTTTCTGTGACCACTGTTTTATTTTTTATTGATTTTATTCTGAAATATTTTGTTTGATTATATTAGGCCTGATGATACGGGCAGTTATTTTAATGACAACAAGAAATATTGTAAGGGGAAAGGAGGAAGGAAGGAAAGGAAAAGGAAAAAGACATAAATTTATAAATAGGTATACATAGGACAGTTAAAATGACTATATTACTAAATGCATTAGCTATTGAAAAAGAACAGTTAATATGCATATGATTAGATCAATTTTACATGTCCATATCTGTGAATCTGAACAACCCCTTTGAAAGTAATGATATGCAATATTACAACTACTGTCAAATTTCAATCATCTCATTTTGTAAACCTATAATGCTATCGTATTGGATTTGTTGTTGTTTGTTTGTCTCTTTTGCTTTCTGTTTCTCTTTTCTGTGTCCATTTTCTCTTTAAAAAAAAAAACCAGTTAAGATAGTTATACTATCAATTTCTCTGAGTTCACCGAAGAGAAAGATTTGTACTGGTACTGTTCAAACAATTGAATGCAGATGTTGTGTGTTCTGGGTGAATGATTAGGGACAGCCATGTGCAACGCACATACCATTGCTGCCCTCTGATTGACGTGTTTTGAAATTTTGTTGTATGCTTTTTTTTCTTTCCTTTTCTTTTTTTACCCTTGAAATAAAATGGATTTGGAGAAAGAAAATATTCCATCTCGTAAATTTATGTTCTAACAATGTATACATATTGCTGCCATCTAGTACAGTTCAAAACTCAAAAGGCTCTAAAGCTGTGGTGGAACATTTCTGTCTTTAGGCCTTCTTCTTCTCCCAGGAAGCAATATAAGTTACCAGTTTCTTATGAATACTTTCAGAAATGGTCACCTTTGAGTTTAACATAAATATTTTTTTAGTTTGGTACTGGGAATCAAACTCAGGACCTTGTGCTTGCTAGGCAGGCGCTTGTGCCACTGAGCTACATCCCCGGCCCCAGAGTTTAATGTAAATAACGCAGCAAAATACTCACTATCATACCAAACCTGGCAAAGTGACTTAATAAGACTCTCCTTCTCCAAACCAATAACCTTTCCCCAAAGTATTCCTGAGACAAAGTGAAAACAAAATTTTGAGAATTCTCCCTAGTACTCCTAGACCTTGAGAAAGCAAGCCAAGGGCCTGAGTGACCTCAGAAAACCTCAGGAGAGTCCCCACAAGATGGCAAATGCCTGTAATCCCAACACTTGGGAGGAAGAATAGCATGAGTTCGAGGTCAGCTTGTGTTACATACTGAGTTCAAGGCCAACCTGAACTGTACAATAAGACACTGTGTCAGAAAACGAACAAACGAATGAACGCAAAAAAGAAAGAAAGGCAGGCCGGCCAGCCAGGGATATAGCTCAGCAGCACAAGCGCCTGCCTGGCAAGTACAAGGTCCTGAGCTCAATTCCCGGTACCAAAAAAAGGAAAGAAGACAGAGAGGAGAGGCGCGGTGAAGAGAAGCGAAGCGAAGAGAAGCAAAGCTCTGGGGTAAACACTCCTGCATGAGCTCAGCTGAGTTTTCAGGATCTCTGATCTCCATGCTAAATCTGAGGAATGAGAGCCAGCCCCTTGGCACTTGGTACAGGGCCTTTACTGATCCCCAGTAGCAATCCTGTCAGCCACAGCGCAGGGTTAGATTTTGCCAATGAAAAGGATGCATGTCAGTTTTAGGCTTGTGTAATTAAGAGGTAACGTCTTTCTGCCATCTCTTCTCCTGCCTGCTGGCTGCATATGGAGGACTCCAAAGGTATAGAATAGGACAGCCATGACAGGAAAGGAGTCTGAGCCCTCATCCTCACAGAAAAAGCTGTCTGTGGCCAGGAAGCTGCACTGGACTACAGCAGTTACTCAGTTGTGCATAGTATTAAATATATAATGATTCAACCTCTTAATTCAATTTATCTTAACAAAAATTAAACTGAAAATAACTTTTCAAAAACCAGAATCTCTGGTACTAAATACTGGCATTATAATCAATGCATTTATTTTGTGTATTAAATCCAACTTCCAATGTAGTATTACTTAGAGAAAATGAATGACTCACTATTTCACTTTAGCTATTTCTATGGGTTTATACCTGTTTATCCTATCTGCATATTGGCTCAGGAGATTTTCCAGCATAATCATCATAAAATGTATTTCAAAGCACCAACAATGTATTGGGGGGACTGCTTTCTAGTCCTCATTATTGCTGAAATTTTTAATGATGATGTCGTAATAATCCCCCAGCATAATTATGTCCATTTTACTGATGAGAACAGCATAACTAATATACAATAAAATTGCTCTCTGAATTCACACATTCTTTTTCCAGTGCCCATGCTAATAATTTCTGTATTATACTGCCTCTGTAAGTGTATGTATTTATTTATTTATTTATTTATTTATTTTTGTGGCACCGGGGATTGAACTCACAGCCTCACGCCTGCCAGACAGGTACTTAAACCACTGAGCCAAACTCCCGGCCCTAAGTATATGTATTTTTCAAAAATGGGAGTACGTATTATGTTGCCTCTAGATTAAGCGAGTATCTTTTTTTTTTTTTTAAACAATGGGCAGTACTAGCAAAGCATTTGGAAACAGCAGCTGCTAGTGTTTAATGTCATACACCAGTGGTAAGACCAATGGCAAAACTGAAAAACTGAATGGCAGTCACACTAGCTCTACATTGGACCCTAAAGAAGCTTATTACTAATAAAATTTCTCTAACATCTGCTGGAATCATGGATGAGACCGAGTCTGGCATTCGTGATTGGTTTGTTGTCTAGTGCTGGGATTGGCGTTGAGTGTTGCACCTGCCCAGGGTGGAGCCAACATAGTGTAAGGGTGGGGAAGAAGGCGTGTCTTCCCTCTCTTGCTAGTTAGTGCTTTGCTGTTTGCAGCCACCCTGAATGGCTGCCCCACCATGCTACCCTGCCTTGTAACCAGCTTAATATGGACTGAAATCTCCAAGAACTGTAAGAAATAAATCTTTCCTTACCTAATTTTGGGCATCAGGTATTCTGTCTCAGCAATGAGAAAAAAGTAACTAAGACATTGGCTCATCTAAAGCAAATCATATAAGGAGTAGGAATCTGGGTATCAACATTTCAGAAAAACTGTTAAGAGTGAAGCAGGAACAATCCCTCACGTGCATTCCCAGTACATCAAGGAGGAACAGCACCTCCCACCACAAAGAATGCACTGGTGCAAGTTCTGCAAACCTTCCCTAGAAAACCTTTGTATCAACAATTCAGAGAAATTTGTGTGTATCTTTTAAAGTAACATGAATTAACTTTTAAAACACTCTGCCAAATTTTAAATAGGAAAGAAATACAGAATATTTAGTGGAAATTATGCTAAAAGGACATCTGCTAAAACTCCACTATAATTTTTAATTTCATATTATTGACTGAAGTTTAATGTCTTTATAAATTAATCCAGCTCAGTGAGGCTGAATGTGTTATTTCTAGTCACATAAATGACCAAGATACTGCTTATACTAACATAGGGCATCCCATGCATTAAATACAATAAATGTCTTTTCTTTTCCTTTTTTTTGGGGGGGGGGTGGTAGTGGGGATCAAACCCATGACCTCGTGCTTGCCAGTCAGGCACTTGTGCCACTGAGCTACATCCTGTCCCCCAATACACTAAATTTCTTAGGAAAGATGTTATAGCAAAGTCAGATTTACCAATGGCATGGGAAACACAAGCTGCACTTGGGAGAAATGGAAGGAACCAAGCTTTATTAAGCCAGTTGGCCCAGGGGAATTGATCACTCCAAATTCTGAGCCCCAAGCTTTTGAGGAAACAGGGGTTTTATACCTTTTAATTGGGTGGGGTGAGGGGTGAACTTGTTACAGCAAATGCTACAGCTCATAGCAAGTACCACAGCAGACCAAGACCAAGAATCAAGTGGTATCCAAGATTTTGAGGCAAGTGTACAGTTTTACTGATGCCAGCGGCCCTGACTGGGATTGCTCCGACTCAGGCCTTGAATTCTCAGTATGCAGGGTTTTTACAGGGTTTGTAAGCAAGCAGGAAGTACAGAAGCAGAGTGCTAGTTAATTGATTAGACAGAAAGTTACATTGGGTTTCACCTTTTTTTGAATACAGCAGAAAGACTGGTGTTACATGATTGGTCAAAGGTTACATTCTGGTTTCACTCGTTTTACATACGGCAAGAAGAGGACTGCATCATTGTAGGAAACAGAAACTTATCAGAGAATAAAGGGCTTACTGAAGGGTAGGGGTATCCACCGGGAGCAAGTGTTTTCTCCTGCTTTAAGCTTAGTGGAATTTTACAGAAGCAGGTGCTATTATTTGGGGTTACGAGGAGGGGCTGGGGTACAGTGGGCACAGAGACCATGGGACCTCTTAGTTAAAACATAGCACTAACAGAAGCTGTTGGAGCAGTGTGGTTATAAAGCAGAAGAGAACCACAGTAAAACATTAACTATCAGGCAGGGATTGGGGCTGAGCCCTTGGAGAAAGGAGGGGGTCCCAAGGTGATCTATTTTCTGTCTCATTACCCACTTTGCTGTGCCCCTTTATAGGCATAGCCTCATAGGGTATTATTAGTATCTACAGGGCTGAGATCCACATGAGCTCCCACCAGCAGCTGGTGGACTGGTCGTCTGGTGAGAGCTTAAACTCAATTTTGGAGGAACTCTGTAAGGCACCTAAACAGGGAGGGACTGAGCAATTACTGGAGAAAGATGAAGCCTAGTGACTCAACTAAGGGTATAAGCCATGGCCAGAAGCTGCTTGTTTGGAACCATTCTCAAGAGTATGTTGGCCTGTCTTGGAGATTTTTGACTGTCTGACGAGTGACCTCCGATGGGTTAACATAATGGGGGAAATTGGGCAACGGTTTCGCTGTCCCATGACAATGGTGACAAGGAGGGGCAGCAGCATCCCGTTTCTGGTATCAGCCATTATCAATGAAACCAAAAGTGGGTAATCTATCTTTCAAAGAGAATAAAGTGGATAATCTATTTTTTAAAAGAAACAGAGAGATACTGGTGAAACACCCTATACAGAGGGCCAAGTGGATTTTCTGGGTAGAGGGCCAAGAGGGCTTTTTGGGTAGTAGTCCACTGGACTGGTGGGACTACAGTAAGGCCAGTGGTGAAAACCAGGGTATGCAGCCCAAGGAGACCTAACCAGGGAGAACAGTCCAGGAAGTCATTTAGAGCATCCTGTGATCAGTGTCTTTAGGCCTCAGCCATGCGTAGTCTCGTCAGCTTCTGGTGTGACCAAAGCAAGGTGGTCATCTGCTGGGTTTAGTCTCCTATCAGTTTGGGTTGAAGTGGCTTGCAATGGAGTTGGGTCTTGCGGGGTGTGGTGAGTGGTCTAAGCTGATGGGGATCTTGGGGGCTAGCCTTTTTGATCTAAGTATGACAGTCACGGGGTAATGCCTATAACCAGGAAAGCAGTGGGGGCAGCAAACACAACATGAGGTCCAGTCCAGACAGGCTGGAGGGACTCCTTTTACCAGTCTTTTACCCAGACTGAATCTCTTGGCTGAAATGATGTTCAGGATTGCCAGTGGGGATAAAAGCACCATCTAGGATGGTTTTGATGATTTCAGAGATTTTTCCCAGCATTTGTAATCCTGCTATACACCTACCTTGCAGTTACCTACCATCTCCTCTGAAATGTCTAACAATTGAAGGAGATCTCTCAAACATTACCTCATATGGCAAATAGCCCAGGGGTCCAAGCACGTATCTAATTCTCAGCAGGTCTAGGAGCAGCATCTCTATCCATGTTATTCCTGTTTTTGGCAGAACTTGTCTAGGATGGCCTTTAGGGTCTGATTCATGTACTCTACTATCTGTGAACTCTGTGGTGGTTGGCTTTACATAGGTCCCATTTAATCTTTAAGAGGTCTGAGAGGCCTTGAACAGTCTGAGCCACAAAGGCAGCAACACTATTGCTCCCACTCAACAGAGGGAGCTAATTATCAGGGGATAACCTCTTTGAACAACTTCTTAGGCCTTTTCTGTCTTGACTGGTTTGGTTTCCACCCATCCCAAGTAGGTATGGACAATTACTAGCACATATTTCTATCTAAAACAGGGCTTCACTTCAGTAAAGTCTATTTGTAGATCCTCAATGAGGTGTCCATGTGTTGAATTTCCGGAGGTAGCTGTGGTCTTTGCAGAAGATCGTTATGTGCACAAGTCTGACGTCTTTGCCAGACGGTGGTACAGAGTGATGGAGTCTTGGACATAGTACCTCCCCAAGAGGGTCTCTAGAACAGTCTTCCCGAGTTGCATCTTGGGGTAGACTTCTTGAACAAAAGAATAAGTAATCCACTGGGGTACAAAAGCTGTGGTCCTGGAGTGCCCATCATCCTCCTATTAGAAAGCAAAGAGCAGCTGACTTTGGGGGGGTCAGCCAAAGGCAGAAGACATCTTTGAGATCCAGACAGGTAAACTAGTTTGTTTTTGGTGAGAGTAGGCTCAGAAGAGTGTAGGGGTTGGGTACAACTTGGTAAAGCAGTATAGTGGCATTGACAGCTTGGAGGTCCTGGGCTGACCAGTATCCATTTACTCTGGTCTTTCTTACAGGTAACAGGGGTACGCTTCCAGACACTGGCACTCTCTGAGGATTCCTGCTTCTCACAGCCAATTGATCTGTTCTTGGAACCCAATTTGTGTCTCCCAATGGATGGCATATTGCCTTATTTTGACAGGTGTTGCTTCTGGTTTGATGGCCACTACAATCGGATTTTTGGCCAGTCCTGGTGGGGACTTTTCAGCCCAAACTTCTGGATATGTCTCAAGCAAGTCTGGAGCACTGACTTCTTTCTGCTACAGTGTGTGTAGTCTCTATTTCTCTTCCTATGTGATCATTACTGAGAATGTTATGGCAAAACAGACCAAATACAGGAAGGCACAGTACTGAGGAGGTTTAGGAGACAGTAATTTAATTACACCAGTGGGCCTGATTGGGCTCACTCCCAAAGAATCAGCGCCCTGCCCAGCAGGATTTCAGGGCTTTTATGGAGAGAGTAAGTGGGAGGTACATGAGATTTGGTGCATTATGATTGGAGGGTTGGATGACATCATGAGTTGCCAAGGGAGTTTAAACATCTCAGGCTAAGCCGGGCGTGGTGGTGCATGCCTTTAATCCCAGCACTCAGGAGGCTGAGGTAGGAGGAGCATTGTGAGTTCAAGGCCAGCTTGGGCTACGACGCAAGCACAAGGCTGGCCTGAGCTACATAGTGTGACCCTGCCTCAAAAAAAAAAAAAAAACCAGGGCTGGGAGTTTGGCTCAGTGGCTTAAGTGCCTGCCCTGGCAGGTGCGAGGTTGTGAGTTCAATCCCCGATGCTGCAAAAAATAAAAAAATAAACAAACAAATATCTCAGGCTACACTGCAAGGCCATCAGTTACACAAAGTAAGGAATTTTCTGCTATCTGGCTTGTCCATGCCATGTCCAGCTGGCTTTGGTAGGCATTCCTGATGAGCTTTTACTTTAAAATTTTAATTCCCCTTCATTTTCTCTTCTTTTATTTAATCAGAAAAATCATTTTCAGAGATGTTGGTGTTTAGGGCTCTGTAGGACAGACCTGATCTGAGTTATCTAAAGGCTGATACTACTTATTTGTTTTGTAATAAGGAGGTGAGGGGCTGGGGATATAGCTCAGCGGCATAAGCACCTGCCTGGCAAGTATGAGGTCATGAGTTCAATTCCGGGTACCAAAAAAAAAAAACAAAAACAAAAAACAATAATAATAATAATAATAATAATAATAATATAATAAAATAAAATGAGGTGAGTCAATTTAATAAGCAAGATTCAATCAGGAGTATGAGGGAGAGGCCTGTCAGTGGTCCTAAAAGATCTCCCAACCATAGCTCCCAGTTTCCCAGGGAGCTCCACCAGTAGGAGCCTATCTGACTCTTGCCTACTGGTTTATCCGTTCTCACAACTGGCAAATGGTTTCCCTAACACCAGACTTATTAGCATAATACCAGCATCCTTCCTCTAAGAATAAGCAAGTGCCGCCTTCTTGGGTCATGAGGTCTAATGCCCTGTGGTTTTGGAGAACTATTGTGGGTAGGGAATCAATCTTGTCTTGCAGTATATGTCAAAGGCTCCTTGAACTACTGCAAAAATCCTCCTATATTTGGGTGCCTAATTGTAAATACTGTTGTTGGCCCATGTCCAAGGCAGTGGCCCTGAGGGTTGGACTCCCTGCTATTGCTATCCTGGCCAAGACTGACAGTACTACTGATCACACTTTTGGCAGGGCTGGTGGGTATAAGTGGGGGCCCTGTTAACCTAAGTAGACAGAGAGGTCAGGCAAGATGTAGGCAAGCACACAGATACTAATGTTTGTGCTTAAAAACATGCAATGGACCCTATCAGAGCAGATAAAGGAGGTTCTATGAGGGACCATCAGGGAGCCTGAGGTAGCAATCAGAACATCCATAGTCAGCTGAGACATTTGGTTTTGCAGAGGAACCCAGGAGGCATGTGGCACTCTCCTATACCTCTGGAGTGGGGGACTGGAGTAAGGGAACAGTGGTAGAAGTAGAGTTAAGGTTGGTACCATTTAGGGTCAAGGCTACGGCATAGTATGAGAGGGCCACGAGGGGCAAACAGAGCCAACTCACTTGCCAATTTAGGATCTACTGCTTGGAGGACCTAACGGGTACTGTTAACTAGGTACGGTAGGTCTGGCATGGGGGAGAGGGGTGTTTGGGAACTACTGGATTGGGGCGCCAGGGGCACCAAGGGAATAAATGGCGGTTCTGACGTAGGGATCTTGATATGGGACATAACAAAAGCCTTCTTAAGGATTACTATAATTCCCGGATCCTTTCCCCTACCATCAATTCGAACACCAACTTGACGACCTTTTAGCCAGTCTTTGTGGTTGGGATCAGGGATTGTATAATTTATCGGGTTGCAGGTTCCCTGTTGGCAGTTTGGGCTGGATGGCAGCTGAGTAAAGGGCACCTTGTCCCAGTTGTACATCCCATATCCTGGGTAGAACAAGTTTGGACAGCCCCAGGAATCACAGAACCAATTCTTAATATCCCTACAAAATCCTCTCAAGTTTAGGTTCTTTTTCCCACCCTAGACAGACATTCTTGTTGTTGCCACGATACTCTTGTTCCCAGTTTAAGCCTCCGCAGCCCGAGGAAAAAGAGCTAGTTATGTTGGGGCAGGCATCAAAATACAGAGACACAGTAGCCTGAGAGGGGTCCCACCTGGTTTGGTAAAGGATTTTCGTAGTGCCAGCCAATTGGACTTGGAACTCCCAGTGCCCTAAATTTGCATGGCAAGCATGTGGGCCAAGCAAGCTGAGTAGGAGCAGACACAGGTTTGTAGTGGCAGTCATCTTGACCCCAGGAAAGGCAGTTCAGAGTACACAGTCCAACAGATATCAGTGTAGATGATAACAAGTGACCTGATGGGGGGACTTCCCAATATCCTGGGGGGGACACAGAGCCCAGATCCCTGAGGTGAATACTGAGGTTAACAAGGGGAAAGGGACTAGAAACTAAACTGGATAGCAGAATACGAATCACTCAGGACAGATGCTCTGGTGTACAGTGTCTGTCTAGCTTCAGCTGTGTGTAGATCCGAGTTTCCAGGATGATGTGAGCAGGGCTTTCTTTGAGTGTGTTGTCTGCATAGGTTGTTTTCAGGGGAACTGACTCATTCAGGCAGGCTTTCTTGATCCAAGAATGATGAATCCACAGCAGAATCTCAGACACCTTTATTGCTGTGGGAGTGGTCAAAATAATTATGTAAGGGCCACTCCATGTGGGCTTTTTTTCCCCCATCTTTTACCCACACTAGGTCCCATGTTGAAAGTGTGTCCAGGGGGTCCCTATGGGGATGACTGGCCTTTCAGCTATGTTTTTGTGTATTTGAGGAAAGTTTTTTCCTGTGCAAGTTTTTCCTGTGGAGATATGTTAGCTAGCTGTTGAAGGTCTCCTTGGAGACCCCTAATTAGGGACAGGGGTCTCTCATGCAAAACTTCAAATGGTATATATCCCATGGGTCCTTGTGAACCTTGCACCTTGAGGAGGGCCACAGGAAGCCATTCTACCCATTGTGCCTGAGTCTCTTGGTGATATCTAGTCAATATTGAAAGTCCCATTCATTCTTTCAATTTTTCCAGTTTTGTAGCCTGTATTCTGTATGTAAGTTCTGATTTTTAATTCTTTAGTCAGTTTCTGGGTTATTTCTGCCACAAATGCAGGCCTGCTGTAATTGTCTATGGTTAGGGGCAGCCCATATCTAGGGATAATTTCCCTTAGTAATAACCTACAGACTTCAGTGACCTTTTCTTTTAGTGGAAAGTGCCTCTGGCCACCCAGAATAAATACAAATGGGTACCAGGAGATATATGTAACATCTACACAGCTTGACTTCCGTAAAATCTATCTGTAGGTCTTTAAAAGGGGAAAGTACAGCATGTTGGATACTGGGTGGGGCTTAGGTCTAGATGAGAGTTCAGTCCTTACACAGGTTGACATCTTTGACTGATCAAGGCACAAATTTAGGCTAATTCTGGAATATAATAATAGCAGCTTATAAGCTGATTCATATCATTTTTCCCCTATGACTGACGTCATGATGACATTTTACCGAGACATAGACCAAATTTTTAAGAACTACCATTTGATTTTCTGGTGAAGTACAAGCACTGTTTGGGGCCATGGGGACCCCTTCCTATTACGCAAATTTCTTCCTTGGAGTAGCAGAGGGGCTCACTGCAGAGACTGAGGATAGTTTTAGTGGATATTTCATGTTGGATTTCCAAGTTGTGTTTCAAGTTAATTTGTATCCAGGTGGAGCCCTCAGATGCCGTTTTTGCAGCTTTGTCAGCCTTCAGATTTTCAACAGTGCTAGTGCCTTTTACTTTCTGGTGTCCTTTGCAATGGATAATGGCAACCCTTTCTGGTTTCCAAATTGAAGTCAGGAACTGGGAAAATTTCATTCTTGCTTTTAATTTGTCTTCCTTCTGCCATAAGGTAGGTGTGCATGCTCCTTGTATAATATACTATGGACAGGGATGGTAGTGAAAGTAAACCTCGAGTCAGTGTAGATGTTTATCTCTTTTACTTTTGCCCAGTTGAGAGGTTGGATTAAGGCCCATAGTTCAGCCTGCTGGGTAGACCAGTTTTGGGGAAGAGGTCCAGCTCTCCATGGTAACAACAGCATAAGCAGCCCAATGTTCTCCATCCTTGACTGAGCTACTTCCATGTGTAAACAGGGTATGCTCAGCACCAGACAAGGGCTCCATCTGTAGATCTAGCCAGGCAGCAAAAAGCTCATGGGTCAAAGTGAGACAGTCCTGGTCAGGGGGCCAAGCTCAGTGAGCAAGAAGGTAGCTGGGTTTAGAGGTTCAGTCAGTCAAAAGATGAGCCAGGGAGTTTCACAAAGCAGTCCTTGATATTGAGAAATGCGGCTATGAGAGCCAGCGGTGACCTCAACTATTTAGTAACTCCAGTACAGCATGTGGGACTTGGACGATCAGATTTTGTCCCAGAGTTAATTTGTCAGCCTCTTTGATCAGGAGGACTGTTGCTGCCAGTGCTCTCAAGCAAGGGGCCAACCCTTAGTTACAGAGTTTAGGTTCTTTGACAAATAGGCAATGGGTCTTTCCCAAGGGCCGATCTTTTGGGTTAGGACTCCTAATGCGATGTCTTCGTTCATCAGCAAACAGGTTAAAAGGTCTAGTTACAGTGGGAATGCCTAGCACTGGGGCAGCTGGTAGTGCTCATTTTATGGTCCAGAAGGATTCAGTCTGTTCTAAGGTCCAGTTTAATAGCTCTCTTTCATGTTCTCTTCGTATCAGCAAAGCGTACAGAGGCTTAGCCTTATCAGTGAACCCCAGTATCCAAATTCAACAGAAGCCTGCATCACCCAGGAATTCTCTAAGCTGTCTTTTATTCTCAGACTCTCAGGCCTTACAATGAAACAGATGACTTCTCTATTGGGGCCCAGGCACCTGAGTCCTTTTTATTTGAGTCCCCAAATAATGTACTTTCTGTTTGTGTATTTGAGCCTCTTTCCGCAAGACTGTATAGCCTGTGGCCAGCAGGTGGCAGAGGAGGGCTTGTGTTCCCTTCCTGCCATTTTTTGCCCAGTCCACTAGAATGTGGTCATTGGGGTCCAGAGTTTAAAGATATTTTCTGGCCTGCTCTGTTCTTTGGTATTGAAGAGGGTCAAGAGTAGCTGGCAACAGTCATCCCAAGTAAGGATGTGAGTCTGGTGGATGGATTCCCAAGAATCCAGGAATCAATACAAGGAAATTGGTGACCTCTGACAATTTTTCATACTGCACGCACCATCGGGATGTCTAAGGTTCCTTCAGGAGCCACCCAACACCAAATTGGCGCTAATCTATTTCACAGAGGGTCTGCAATTTTGTGGGCTTCAACTTAAATTCTAGAATGTCTGCTAAATCCCTTCCTGAAATTTTTAATCATGTAGTCTAAGATGGTGGGCTTACTGGATATGCTGCCTGCAGGTATGACCCTTGAATGGCACAACAGACAAGGAGTGGGAGTCCCCAGAGAATACCAGTCAGATGCCCACCTGGCCATACCCCATGTGGGAACTTAGGCAAGTCTTGGCTAAGGTGCACCCCTATAAACCCAAGCCTGGTCAGCCTCCTATTATGGGAGGTGAGTCACCGTTATGTTGTAGGACATTGCCATGGAAATGCAAGTTAGGGCCCAATAAGACCATGTGGTTGGGGTTTGGCTACTGTGTAGCCACACAGACTGATTGTCATATGTCATCCTCTAATTACATTCATTCACACACTCAGATAGTCATTCAGAGTTTAAACATTCTTCCCCTCTAGGAAATCTCTGACTGAGGTCTCAGGCCTGAGACCTTGGGAAGTAATCAAGCTCCCCTTCTGTCTGCTAGAACACACCTGAGACTGGGCTCCAGGGCCTTACCTTGTCCTAAAGTCTACACAGATGACCAGTCCACTTCTCCTGAGTCTAGTCTAAAGAAGAGGGTGCAGTCATCAGTTGCCCTCACCCAGTGAAGGAGGTCCTGCTGAACCAGGATGGGCTTGTGCCACCTCGTTCTCCAGGGAGGGTTCCTGGCAGCTGCTCTCCAACTCCAAGTTGGTGGCTCAAGGGGTCAGTGTGGTCAGTTTCCTGGTCAGGGAACCAAATGTTACAGGAAAGTCAGATTTGCCAGTGGTGCAGGAAACATGAGCAGCACTCTGGAGAAGTAGAGGGAACCACACTTCATTAAGCCGGCCCAGAGGAGTTGATCACTCCAAATTCTGAGCCCGTGGGGAAGCAGAGGTTTTATACCTTTGTTTCAGTTGGGTGGGGGTCAGAGTGAGCTAAGTGGAATTTTACAGAAGCAAAAGTTTAGCAGGTGTTTTCTTTAAGTTACAAGGGTGGGGGTTAGGGTATAATGGGCACAGAAGCTGTGGTTAAAAGATAGCACTAACAAAAGCTGTTAGCACATTGTGGTTACAAAGCAGAACAGAGCCAGAGCAAAACATTAACTATCAGGTGGGGGGTTTGTGGCTGAGCCCTTAAGAGAGAGGAGGGGAGTCCCCAAGGTGATTTATTATCTGTCTCAAAACCATAATTTTTAAAGTGTAGAAATTTGTCACAGAAAAGGAGGGAGGAGTAGGAGAAAATGACAAATACTTCCTGGCACAATGGAAGATTATCTTTCAGATTCCAGATAAAGTAACTTTTAAAAAATAAACACATTTTCCTCATAACACCTTGAGATGTCCAATTTTTCAAGTAACTAATCCACAAGTCATTTTTCACAATAAGGCTATGCATGCCCAGCTTCTTTCAACAAGAACAATTAACTGCCTTTTCATTTCCAAAACAACCAGCTTGTTAACCAGAGAAACTAAACTTCCCCAGTCACCAGATGTCTTAATTTGGAACAGTTAGAAACAATGTAAACCAGGTGTGATGATGCACACCTGTAATCCCAGCACTCATGAAGCTGAGGCAGGAGGATCACTGTGAGTTTGAGGCCAGCCTGGGCTACAAAGTGAATTTAGGGGATTTAGCTCAGCAGCTCAAGTGCTTGCCTAGTAAGCATGAGGTCGTGAGTTTGATCCTTAGTACAAAAAAAAAAAAGAAGTAAATTTAAGGCTAGCCTGAACTGCACAGTGAAACCCTGTCTCAAAAAGAAGACCCCCCCAAAAAAATTAAGCACACACTGGCTATAATAATAATAATTATTAATTTTTTTTTTATTTTAAAGATAGTAAAATCCAACAGAACATAACGGAACGAAGTCAATCAAAACAAAGCAGCAGAACTGGTACAGAACTTCAGAGAAAGACACTATGAAAACAATAGCCACTATAGTATATCTTGCTATCTTCAGAATAGCTGACCATTCCAACAGGTATACTAGAATTGAGCCAAAAACAAAACAGAATAAAACCAATAAAAACAATATAAAACAAAGAAAAAAGAAGAAAAAAAAAGAAAAAAATAGAAAAAGAAAAAAAATAATAGAGTAAAGCAAAACAATGAGAACCACACTGGGCCCTGAAGACAAGCAGAAGAGAAGCACCCATATTTGCTACACTGCCCACTGTCATCCTCCAAAGAGATGCTTAGGTTGCCGACCCCAGGCCTGCAAAATCAACAAAACAATACTAGCATTTAGTTGCTTAATGCTCCTTAGTTGTTACCAATTTAACCAGACTTCCGAACCAGCAGGTTGCTTATGGGGGTGGGGGGTTTGTCCCTGACTCTAAGCCCATGCGCCAGTGCCACTTGGGCTCAGCGGGATGGGTCCCCAAGGGGCACATTTTCGTTCTCTTCCGGGAGTTCGCACCGGTTGCACAGTCCCCTGGAAGGCAGATTAGGGGTCCTGTGGTCAGAGCCACTATATAATAATTATTAAAAAAAAAACGTTCGGCCGAGGATTTAGCTCAGTGATATAAGTGCCTGCCTGGCAGGTGCGAGTTTGAGTTCAATCCCCCATATCAAAAAAAAAAAAAAAAAACAAAGTCAACATTGCCTAAAAGTCAGCTACTTGAATATCATGTGTCATAGTTAAAAATGAGTAAGTTCTAACATGAAAAATATTCAAATTCTCCATTCAAGAATTCACAAACAAAGTTAGGTACAGTGGCAAACACCTATAGCTCTAGCTACTTCAAGCACTCAGGCAACAGAATCACCTGAGTCCAAGGGTTCATGGCTGGCCTAGGTAACAGAGGCAAACCCAGCTCAAATAAACAAGAACAAAAACAAAAGAAAATAAAAAACACACTAACCACCACCACCAACAACAAATTAAAAAGTAACTCATGAAGGGTTACGCCACACAGGCTCAGAACACTGCATTCAGCTAAGAACCCGGGTACTGACCTCATGAAGGCCGCTGAGGAGACAAACATGTAAGGGATGTAAGTCAGGGCTGAGCATTACAGAAACCAATATGGAATAAGACAAGAAAAGCCTGGCAGGAAAGTCCTTTGGATTTAATTGCTAAGGAAAAGCTTTCCCCTGAGCGAGACCTGAATGAAATGGGAAGCAAGATGCTGGACTTGGGCAGAGAGAAGAAAGGGAGGCCAAGGCAGTAACAGGTGAGTCACAGAAAGACAGCTTGGGCTAAGGAAGGAGGTTAAAGAGGAAATTGGAGCCAGGACAAGTTCTGTAGGCTACAGTACTAGGGACTGAACTCAGTAGTGCCCTCTAACTGAGCTACACCTCAGGCCCTTTATAGTTTTCAAGACTAGGTCTTGCTCAATTCTCCAGGCTGTCCTTGCATTTACCATCTTCCTGCCTCAGCCTCCTGAACAGCAGGAATTAGAGGTGTGCACCTCACACTGGCTCCTAGTTTAATTCCTGAGTGAGAAAACACACTATAGTCTGAGAGAAAGTATGATATACTGTTAGCAAATTCCATATAAGAGATAAAGAATTCTTTCAAAGGGCTTCAACAGACTCAAACCAGATAAAGGAAAAACCCATGAGTTCATTTAAGACGGGGCGAAAGAAATTACCCAACCCAAGATACCTAGAGTAACACAGGTGAGGAGTGGCAAAACTGACTACAAATGCCCCACATTCATTAGCTCTGCACTGCTGCAAAAAGCCCCCAATGGCAGGCCTGAGCGCCTCCAACCAGGACACAAGTAAGACAGCCTTCCGGGGCCTGCACGACTGGAGTGGACCCCAGGAGGAGAAAGAAATGGGCTTCTTGGGAGCCCGCCCAGCCAGGTCTGAGCGCCTCCAACCAGGACACAAGACAGCCTTCCGGGGTCCTGCACAACCGGCACGTACCCCAGGAAGAGAAACATGTGCCCCGCCCTGTCCCCCAGAAAGCAACCTGCTCGATCAGAGGCCTGGCTACATTGATAGCAACTAAGGTACATAAAACAACCAAATGGTAGTATTGTTTTGTTCATTTTGTAGGCCTGGGGCTGGCAGCCTGAGCATTTCTTTGGAAGATGACGGTACGCAATGTAGCAAAAATGGGGGAGTAGAGCCGGGCGTGGTGGCGCACGCCTTTAATCCTAGCACTCAGGAGGCTGAGGTAGGTGAAGCTTTTTGAGTTCGAGGCCAGCTTGGGCTACAACGCGAGCACAAGGCCGGCCTGAGCTACACAGTACGACCCTGCCTCAAAAAAAAAAAAAAAAAAAAAA
>RJWM01023515.1:0-31975 GCA_004363535.1 Dasyprocta punctata
CACACATGCACACAGACACACACACAGAACACAGACATCACAGAACTGGCCAGCAATTGCAAAGAGCTTTGAGGCGCCTTCCCTTGCGGTGTGACAAACAGCTCGCGTTATTGACTTGCGTCACATTGCATTACACGGTGGATTTGCTTCTCACTCACTCCCAATTCACTTAAACTAAACAAACCGCCAGGCTTCCTGGCGCTGTTACCATGGCGACCCGCGCCCTGGAGGAGATGCTGTGCTCATTCAGGGCAGGGGGCAGCGCAGTCAGAGAGGAAAGGCCAGCGCGCGTCACCCTCACCCCACGTTCACAGTCAGCCCGCGTCGCTGGCTTTGTGGATCGTGTTCTCAGTCACCCCGATTCATTGTTCACGCTCCGCAAACGAGCAGCGTCTGGCGGGAGAATTCTCTGTGATTTCAGGCAGATGTGAAATATATGTAAATTTTAATAAGTGTCCGGTTGGGATGTTTGTAAAGCATAAAAAGCACAAAGCAGACAATGTCTTTTCTAGACCATTTTTTAGTTGAAGCTTTTTTTTTTTTTTAAGAAAAAATACTTCCCTAGATACTTTTCTAGAAAGACAGTTCCTTATTTTTTTTTTTTTGCTTTATTTGCACTTATCTTATGGTTATAGTTTCAATGTCAAATTTATCATTGAGGAAAAGCTGTATTATGAATCCTAATCTGCTTTAGACCCCAGAACCCAAAGTGACTTTCAGCAGAAGTGAGCAGATCTAACATCTAACCTTAATAACACTGCTTGGTTGCACAATACATAATGAATACTTCTTCTCTTTCTACCGTACTTTGCTGGGGGCAGCATTTAAATATTGTAAAATGTCTTCCATTTAGAGTACAATAGTCTCAGAGAGCATATGTATTCCAGGGGAATATTGCTCCAACTAAATCCTTCTATGATCCATTACCTGAAAGCCATGAATGGAAGAGGTCCCAGAAATAATTCCAACAGAGTCTAAATTTCAGTAAGCAAGGATAATAAGAGAATATTATGCTTATTTTAGAAAGAATACTGCCTCGGCATGTTACGCTCCAGGTGATAAGTAAAATATCTCAGATTTGCTATGTTTTTGCAGAACACTGAGAAAAATACCACTAATTGGGTTTTACCTTTCACTTCACTAACTTCTGAGAACTAGGTAAGAAATGACCCAGTGCAACACAGCTCATGAGAAATGGATTAGTGACTGGGGAAACCAGGCATTGCCCTTCCTGTGGAGTTTAAAGGTGTTAACAAGTTTTACTTACTGTGCCTTTTCACGTGAGTATTTATTTTCAAGGAGAAAAACTATAAGAAAACCATTCTGGATCTTAAAGTTATTTTAAAATTTCAATCTGGAAAGTGACTTCATCACTTAATAGTTAACTACTTTGAGATTTTTTATCTCATTGGAAAAATTAAACCAATATTATTGTCACAGTTTCTTCTTATAAAGATAGAATGGAAAACACAGAAAATAACACAGTATAGAACAGACTCTCAAAAGGAACAATATTATTAAATTCTAGGTGGTCTTTTAGTTCCACTTTGCAGATAAACTGAGAGGATAAAAGGAAAGGAACATTCTGTAAGTATTTTCCAAGGTGATATTTTCTTTGGCTGTGCTGTTGTGGCTGCATGGATGCTATGAACCATTCAAAATGCTTACCTCTCACTGTCCTTTGGACTTGGGAGAGAACTGGAACCCCTCCTGTGTCTGATGCCTCAGGCAGGTGGATGAGGACTTGTGACAATGTTTGTATGGCCTGTCTGTTCACTGGATGACAGGTGGCAGCAGTATTCACAGTGTTTCTGATCACACCTCCTTACACACTGGTGGAAGGGGAGGACCTCCAGAACTGCTTCAGGAGGTGGCAAGAGCAACAGCATTAGGTGTGTTTGAGGTGAAGGGGAGCATTTTGAGGGCGATGAATGTCAATGTGACTTTTACTAGCACGCACCATTTGTTCTGATCATCTTCTCTAGGCTAATTGGAAAAAGTAGTAGATGAGCATTCAGGCAAAGTCTAAAGTTTAGTGAGTCTCTCCTCAAATAGTGAAATTAGAGGAAACACCATTTAGATTAATCATATTTTTTTTTCAAATGGCTACTAACAGAGATTCTAGAGAAATTAATTTACTCAGGAAACACTTACCAAACTTTCTTTTAGATCTGGAAGATTGATGAGGGGTGACAGAGTCAAAATGTGAAGTGGCCAGACCCTAAGATATTTAGACCATTAAGGAATAGTGTCCAGATATGGTTGTTGAGAACATCTAGGTAAATAGGTATCTTAGTTTGAGTTCTCATAGCAAGAGAAAAATATTTGAGTAAAAGTACAGTATATGGGAAGTGGCAGAAATTCCAAAAAAGGGTGAAAAAGAAGTGAAATCAACCTAAGCGCTCTTCAGTGAAAAATGGTTAAGGAAATATGAAATCTCCATGGACTAGTGTTCAGCTAGTATAAGAAATGGAACTCTATCATTTGATACAACATGGATAAACCTAGAGGAGTTTATATTAAGTACAATAATATAGATGCAGGAAGACAAGTATCATGCAAACTCATTCATATGGAGAACCTAAAAAATTTGAAATCATAGAATTTGAGGAAAATACTAACTACCCAGGTCTGGAGCATGGGATGAGAGTTTGGAGAAGATACTGGTTCAAACTTCAGATAGATAGGAAGAATATTATTATGAGATACTTTACACAATATAAGAGCTGCAGTTCATTGTCATATCTTTGTTATTCTTAAAAATTGTTCAGAGAGTAGATTTCATATTCTTACCACAAAAGTATGTGAGGTGATAGATTTATCTTTTTACCCTAGGTGACTATTCCACAACAGCTGCATATTTCCAAACACCATGTGGTGCATGTTAAGTATATGTGATTTTCATTTGCTTATTTAAAATGAAATGCAATATCTGCAAAACTCAACTTACTGTGTTGTTAGCAGTAAAAATACATAATGCATATTTCAGTCTTTTTGATTCACAAGTGTTTTACTTGATTTCACATAATTCCAGTTTCCTCTAAAAAAACGAAAATGCCTGTATGGCTAATGTTGCTATGTCCTTGAACACAGCTATCTCACATTGCATTTCTGCTGAAAGATAAAGAAACTTTATATTTTAACAGGCTATGACTATATCATGTATTATCAGTACAACCATCTACCGAATTTGCTATTTATTTTACTCTCAAGCCTAGCAAAGTCTGATGCCCACGTTAACATTTCTGGTATATACATTACCTCTTATGTGATAAATTGAGGTTAAGGAATTTAAGTTTCTTTGTCAAGAATAGCCACTCTCTAAATTGGCACAGTTGGATTCCTAACCCAGTGCAGAATCTGAATTTTCATACAGAACTACATCATCCTGGAAATTGATAAGCATTCAGGTGTACTGTTTTTTTCAATCTCTTATAAACTTTATTGATTTTCTGTACAGTACTTCACATACACTGGTGCTCAATTATAAATTATTAATGTCATTTGAAAAGAAATATGCTGTTAGTTAATAAGTTGTATTGCTCGGTGCTTCAAAGGGATGCAGGCAGTGTAAATGAGATACCCTTCCCTCAAGGAATTTATAGTCTAAATGAGGATAAAAAAGCCACATGAACAGTAGCTAATAATCCATTTCCACATGGGATCTGTGTCAAAAAAAAATAAGCACAAATGACTGTTCTTATGATAATACAGTATTTTGTTATCTTCAGTATTTCTGTGATTTTTCCCATCTCCATAATAAGTCTATCAAGTAGCACTAGGCATTCTGTGTCTCAGTTCTCTTGTTGTAGGGAGAGAATAAATGGCTTGTTAGAGGAAATGGCTCCATCCGAAGTACTGGGAGGAAAACAGCTTTGTCTGTCCTGATTGATGGGAGGCTAGGACTGGTTCCAACGTTTAGCACCCTTTCCTCTCACTTCTCTGTCATCCTCTTATGTCCTGCTTGCTGTCTCCCATGGAAATATATATATATATATATATATATATATATATATGTATATATTTATGGAAATATATATATTTATGGAAATATATGTTTATGGAAAAAAGATCAAACAAAATTTCATAACAAGATGGTAGAAGAATAACAATAGTTAATACATTGCACATTATTATCTTTAAAGTAGTTACTCAGAGTACCAGATACAGGCATGAAAATTCTCCAGTCGGTATAAGCACAAACCTTCATTTTCCATGAACTAAGAGATGCTAATAGTACAACTACTTTGCATTTTTTTCTCTCTTTTCCGTTTCTTCCTTTCCCTGGTTCCTTTTTTCTTTTTTAACAATTTCTTCACATTTCACAATATCTATCATACATTTTTTATTTAAGAAAAAAAAGACAGAAAAGAAAGACAAAAAGCAAAAGAGACAAACAAACAACCACAACAAATCCAAAATGGTAGCATTGTAGGTTGACAAAACAAGGTGATAGGAATCTGACAGTGGTTGCAATATTGCATATCGTTACCTTCAACACGGTTGTTTACATTAACAGATATAGACATTTAAAATTGATCTAATCATATGAGTGTTAACTGTTCTTTTTCAGTAACTAATACATTTAGTAGTATAGTCATTTTAGCTATCTTACATATACATATATACAAATTTATGTCTTTTTCTTTTTCCCTTCTTTCTTTCCTCCTTACCCCTTTCCCAATTACTTTTGCTTTTTGAGCAGTTTCTTACCCATATATAGTATTTATTGTAGATTTTGGATCATATATACTGTTTCAGTTTCTTACACTAGGGAGACAATACGGTATTTACACATGTGAGTTTGATTTATTTCACTTACGAGTATGGTCTCAAGTCATGTCCATTTACTTATAAAATCTTTCTTGATAGCTGAGTAGTACTCCATTGTATAAAATACCACATCTTTTTTATCCATTCCTTAATTGATGGGCACTTGGGTTGTTTCCAAGATTTGGCTATTACAAATTGTGTTGCTGTAAACATGGGTGCACAAATATCACTGTGGTATGATGTTTTCAATTCTTCTAGGAAAGTGCCCAGAAGCGGGATAGCTGGGTCAAATGGGATCTCTAATCCTAGCTTCTTGAGGAATCTCCACACAGATTTCCACAGTGGTTGCACCAGTCTTCATTCCCACCAACAGTGGAGAAGAGTTCCTTTCTCCTCATAGCCCATCCAGCATTTGTTACTGGTTGGTTTCTGGATCTTGGCCATTCTTTCTGGAGTGAGATGGAATCTCAGTGTTGTTTTAATTTGCATTTTCTGAATGACCATTGACGTTGAACACTTTTTCTTATACTTATGTGCCATTTGCATTTCTTCCTCTGAGAATTGTGTATTCATCTCAGATGCCCATTTTTGGATTGGGTCTTTGAATTTTAGGGGCCTGATTTTTTTTTAATTCTTTATATGTTTTAGGTAGAAGTCCTTTGTCTGAGTGACAGTTGGCTAAGATATTTTCCCAGTTAGTGGGTTTTCTTTTCACTCTGCTGGAGATTTCCTTGAAACTATATTACAAAGCTACTGTGATAAAATCAGCATGGTACTGCAATAAAAACAGACCTGAAGATCGATGGAATAGATTAGAAGATACAGCCCCAACTACAAACCACTCAGCCACCTCATCTTTGACAAGGGGGCCAAACATGTACATCGGAAGAAAGATAGCCTCTTTAATAAGTGGTACTGGAAAAACTGGCTTTCCATATGCCATAAACTAAAACTAGATCCATGTCTATGAGCATGCACTAAAGTGAAGTCAAAATGGATAAAAAATCTGAATATTAAAACAGAAACACTAAATTTGCTGGAAGACAAAATAGGTAAAAATCTTGATGACATAGGCGTAGGTAGAGAGTTCATGATCAAAAAATAAACTGCATGGGAAATACTTCCCAGAATGAACAACTGAGATCTCGTCTTTTTAGGTGTACTGTTAAAACCCTGAAAAAGATAGTTCATTTCACTTTAGAAGGGTTATGTTGGAATCATTTAATGGCTTAAATGCATAATCTATGCAATTAAATTGAAATTTACTCAGTTTAACTTATATTTTGTTTTTCCCTGTCATGCCACAGGGTTTTTAAAGTCCTTTTTTCTAGCCTTATTGTTTATGAAGTATCCACAATACACCATGCAAATTAGCTGTCAAATAATACTTTAAGAAATATTTTACATCTTAGGAAATAGGCGTGTGTGTTAGAACAGTTCATTCTGTTTTTAAACTGTGATGTAACCAATAGATACATAAAAGCCGACTCTTAGTGTATTGATGTCTAAAATAATGTGGACCATGTTGTCAGTTCCCCGTATAGATAGCTTTGCATTATATCCTGGATTGAGAGGACGTATTTTAATGTGCGACTCTTTCTTTTCTCTAAGTAAGGAATATAAAGGTTTATTTTTATTTAATTAATTTTAATTGATAACTAAAATATGAAGCTTGCACATATTAATTAGTTAATGTGCAATGTTAAATCACGTTTTTATCTCTTCCAACACCATTTCTTTATAATGAAAAGAAATGATCGATCCTGCTGGTATCTATAGTCACTGTACCCTGCATTTGCAAACAGGAACTTCGTGCTTCTGTCTACTGTTGCTTAGCACCTTGGTCAACCTGACTATGTCCTCGTCTCCCCTTTCCTGCCTCTCCACACTGCTGTTCTAGTCTTGACATCTAGGATATCAACCTTGTTAGAATCTACTTGTCTTTCTGTGTCTGGCTTATTTAATTGGCATAAAAAGTTAGCCAATTAAATAAAAAAAAATTAGAAAAATTAAAAAAAAATTAAAAAAAAATAGAAAAAGTTCTATTCAAGTTTTTGCAGATAACGGAATTTAATTACTTTTATAGAGGAACAATGGGTCACTGTGTACAGGAACCACATTTTCTTTATGCATCCATCAGGCGATAGACATTTAAGTTGCTTTCATGTCTCATCACAGTGAACAGCGCTGTCATGCAGGTGGCAGGATGGCTGTTTCTTTGACTACTGGTATCCTTTCTTTTAAGTGTATTCTGGTAGTGAGACTGTTGAATCATATGGCAGTTCCTTTTTAAATGTTTTGGAGAACTCCATCCTTTATTCCACAATGGCTCTACTATCTGTTGACTTCTTCTGCAGGTCTATAAAACAAGCATATGAATTTAAAAGTGTAAAAAAATTTTTAAAAATATCTGATAGCTTTTGACCATGACAACTAAAATTGACCTTCTTTCAGATTTGATTTATCCAGATGAGATTGTCAAATATGATTGTAAACATACTCGTCAAATATGATCGTAACAATTTGTGTTCTGATGTCTGTGAGCTACAGAATGACCCCAGTGACAATATAATGTGAGAAGTGTATTGCTCTATGAAATCAAAGAAATTTGTATAGTAGCCTCTAGTTAGTTACTAGAGCTACTTGTGTAAACCAGTAATTGCAGTGATTTTGCTTGGATGTACAAACAAATTTTTAGTAACTTACACAAATTCAAGTACTTTTGGGTGTTATGTGAAACTAGGTTTAGTATCTTGAAATCAATTTCACAATAGTAAGCCTACACTGTTAAAGTTAGAGAAAATAGTGGTCTTTAATAATTACCTACCTAATATTTGACATTCTCTCATTTGTCTAAAGAATTCTTTTATAATTTAGCTGACGGAGCAATGAACTCCTTCAGCTAGAATCCAAGTTTGCATTCTTTTCTCATTAGATGTAAAGTCTTTAAATTATCTCAAATCATATCTGTGATGAGGTGTCAACTGGTGAATGAATGAAGCATACTAACCTGAATCAGTTTATTCTTATATTCTATTCAGGTAAATAATGGAGATTAAAAAAAAAAACTTACTTCACATGAGTTACTACAAGAGCAAAAATTTGACAATTGATTGGAGCTTGTTGGATCTTTCTTTCTTTTTTCAGTTTTTCTCATTTAGATTCTGCTTCCTATTACCAATTCGATGTCCCAACTCTTTCCCTAATACAAGGGCACTTTGCTTTCAACTCATATTTCATCTATTCCCATGGACAAATGCTTCACTTTTTTTCTCATTGATAAATTACTTGAATTTCTTTTTTTCTCTCCTGGTAGAAATAGACTGGGTATAATGGGCACATCCTGTTGTTAAGTTAAGAATAATTAATGGAGAAGATTCAGGCTGAGTACTTTTCTATTATTCTTAAAATATTTAATGAATATCAAACTCCATACTAATCGTTGCTCACAAGGGCCACAGAGCTGCCTATTTTTCTTTATGTTTTTCTTTTCTTTCATTTCTTCTCCTATGAAACATACAAGCTAAAGAGTGATCAATACAGAACCAGGAGATTTGCCCAGCAATTATTTAGCTATGAGTTTTAAAGGAAAAAAGAGAATTGGACTCGCTATTTCAAAACTTTCAGTAGATGACATTGATTTCTCCTTTTTATACTTCTACATCAGAACAGAAATAGGCATTTAATGATAACTTTTCATGGTGCTGAAAAAGCCTCTGGATTCCCAAATTAAGCTTGGCCCTTCCAAGGTACCAGTGCTGAGATTTCGTGCAAGAAATTATAGACAAGCACCTCAATGACCAGGAGTCTGAAGGGCTGGAAACCAACTCGTCATGAATGTTACTGATATCCACTTGGGTGTGTAGATGTCCAAAATCGGGGACTACATTGGTTACTGTCAGAAGTAAATATCAATTAACATTAATAAAAAATAAATACTGTATCTGATTAATATTATTTATTGGAGACTGATTCACCCATACTGCTGTGCATCATTTAATATTTTTATATATGGGTTTAAACCATGTATGTGATTACGTTTGTATAAATTCAAAGAGACAAATCATAGGAAGTGTGTAGGGTTCAACGTGACAGGTGAAATCACACAGGCCTTTGTATGTTAGCAACCATCCTCCTCAGGGATTTAGATCAATTTATTAATTCCTACATTTCTATTCCTTCATTTAGCTGGTATATACCTTCCAAGGACACACTCTTCCTTCAAGATTCAGAACTTGGATGCTGGTTTACACAATTGGACAGAATAGCCAATGCCATTACCCTCATAAATATCCAGTCCCTATGCGGACACATAAAATAAACATGTAAAATACATGGCTAGCATTTAATTACAACTACACACTAAGGACCAAACTATACATTAAGGAAAGAAGATATTTTGTGATGGAGTAGAAGTTGTAATTTTAAGCATCTGTTCTGGGAGCTTAAAAACACAGAAGCTGGAGAGAAAAGAAGGACAATCATGTGACCGTCGAAAGGCATGCCTGGCGGAGGCAGAAGTAAGCGCCTGCACCTCGAGGTCAGAGAACTCGTGATGAGTGGAGAGAGCACAGTGAGCAGAGCAGGTGAGAGAAGAGGTGGCCAGGAAAAAAATGGTGGTCTGGGGTGTGGTGGAGCCTCCTGAGTCCACATAACACACTGAGTCGGGAAGCTTTGAGAGGTGTTTATCAAAGTGCTCAGCCCCTTAATCTTTTTCTCACAGAACCAGTTTACCGGGTGAGCTGGGAATAGAAGCAGGGATGGAAGGCAAAAGTCACATTACAGTGCAAACATACCTGTTCATGTAAGACATGAGGCACTTGAGACAGAACAGAGTCCCAGGTAGAGGTTGGAAAAATTAAATCTTAAAGGTGGAACCAAGAGCATTTCCTGAAGTGCGGACTCTGAGTGCAAGTAAGAGAGTCATCAAGAGTGACTTCAAGATGTGTGGCTTGAATGGGAGGAAGGCAAAAGCTGCTATTAATGTGCAGGAGAATGCAGGAAGAGCAAGCTTGTGGTAGCAGTAATGTCACAAATTCTTGTGGGGCTATGCTATAACTGAGAGGCCGAGTAGGTATTGAGTATCAAGTAGCAGCGTATCCATCGGGATTCAGACCACACAACATAACCACTAAGAAGGAGATGCTAGAAAAAGTTGATTATAGACATTAAACCTCCCACCTCTGTTGGAACCAAAGATTAATTCTTTGAAAGGCTGTTAGTTTTGCATCCAGGAATGTCAGAGAATCAGTGTTAGATCTCAGGGCTGGAAGTGGTGGAGAAATCAGACAGTGAAACCAGAGGCAGCAGTGCACACACAAAGATAAATACGAAACAACCTCAGTGACGAAGGGAGACCGTGAGAGCAAGGCAGAACGCGCGTCCGTCTCATTCCTTCCGACCAGTGATGAGGCTGCACTGTAGAAGGGGATGATGGCTTTGCCATCAATCACAGTGCCTTGGCCCTGAGCCTGAGAAGCTGGAACAGGAAGCTCAGTGGCAGACAGAGAACACCAGACACTGTGACCTCCGTCACTAACAGAACGAGCCAGCAGGACAGTGAAAATCTGGGAGTGCTGCAGCAGCGTTTGAAGTTTGCGTTAACACTCAGTGCTTAGTGGTCCCTGCTTTGATTCCCATTACCAGCTTGGCCAGGACTAACTTGGAACTACATCGGGAATGATGTGATAGAAAACATAATCCCAGTTCAGCCAAGTGGACAGAGGCCAAAACCATGATAGGGAGGAAGCTAGATAGTTACACAGACTCAGGGAGGGTGAAAGAGTCTAAATTCAGCTCCAGGTTTATTAGCTGATTGGAGTAAGCCATGGTATTTATGTAGATAGAAGGAAAAAAGGCATTCAAGAATTAATCATTGGGCTGCTGTTCCAGTTTTCAGATGTCAAAGATTTAGGGAGGAGCCAGCCAAAGACAAGACGGAACTTCAAGTATAAGATGAAAATCCAGCAAGGCTGGGATCCAGAAAGTCAAAGAAAGACAGAAGGATTTAAGGAAGTAAAGGACTCATTAATTGAGAAAGTAGGCTTTGGGTTTGCTTCCAGATTGCTTAGATAGGAAATGAAGACAGCGAGAGAGTGCTGATCAGCATCATCTGAAATGCGTCCTTTTTGTTCAAATGAGCAGAAATGTTTATTAAGGAAATAGCAGTTCCGTGGGGCTCTAGGAGCAGAGCTGTGCAGACTGCAGCAAGCCTGAGGCAGTGATGTGTTCAGACACTAACGCACTGCAGAGGACGACCGTCCTGTAGCTGTGAAGTTGTTGGAGCTTGTGATTTGCCACTATACCATGTTGCTCAAATTATAAATTGTTTAGTAATTATCACTTCAATAGCCATGAGTAACAACTCATCCTGAGAAACAATTCTGTGTGTCTCTGAAGTCTCAGATTGTTGAAATTGGTGATCATAATTACCCTTCACCAATACAGATAACCAGTATTCCTAAACGAGGCCTGTGAGACAAGAGTTTGAGTTTTCTGTTATGTTCAAATTAACCCTGGCAATCTCCCAGGGCGTTATGATATCTATTCATATCCCATCACATGAAGAGCAGTGCTACCTGGAATATCCACTCTGGAAACAGCTTCATTTTTAAAAATTTTATTGAAACCTTATTCTCCAATTAATCTTTGACATCTTTCTATTGCAAGAAATAAAGAATTGCTGCCAAAATAACTAAAATTCTTTGAAATAGCCTGAGTTTCCTAGTCTAGACTTCAGCATTTTCTCAATAAGATTATTTATGGTAGAAGCGTTTTTCTTTGCTTCTATACAGTAAATATTTTGCAGCTTTATGTATTCCTCAAATTTGCAATTCTGTTGAAAATTGTACCATTAACATTTAAATTTTTTTTTTTTTTTTTTTTTTGGCGTCACCGGGAATTGAACTCACAACCTCACGCTGGCCAGGGCAGGCGCTTAAAGCACTGAGCCAAACTCCCGGTCCTGGCTTTTTTTTTTTTTTTGAGGCAGGGTCGCACTATGTAGCTCAGGCCGGCCTTACGCTCATGACCAAAAAGATTTTAAGGCATAGGTTGAAGACCATTTGAAATATATTGTCATATATTTCCTCAGAAATTTTATCATTTGACATTGATTAGTATCTGAATTTATTATTGTATTTATATTTTAATAGATTAACAACTGTGTTCATCTTTTGAAATCTGTTTTTCAATATTTAGAATCCCCCTTTTAAACAATCGTCTATATTTATATATTCTTCATATATTTTGTACATTCATCCACTTACTTCAATATTCTACTCTGGTAAATATTCAGTTATGATCACAGTTCTTGGGGGTACTAGGGATCACTTTTCTGTAAAGTATCCAAATCATAAGGCCAAAATATATTTCTCAGTTCAGGAAATGGTTAATCAATCATAGACCTTATGGGTAAAATTTTGTTGATGGACCTTGTTTGGTAATGACTCCTTAACAACCCACTGGTCCACATGTCTTATGGATTAAGACAAGTATTTGGAAATTCTGGAGAATATCAGCTAATTGCAGTCATATACTTTCAGGGAGTCGATTTATACACATCAGCTTAACCTTACAGAAGAATGAAAGTTTTCCTGGGATCTCTTGAACAAAACTTCCAGAGATATCACTACTTAACTCTTATAAAAACTCCATGATGGCTTGAGCTTAGTTTCTGCTGATCTTGCTCACTTGAAGAAAAATGTAATGCGTTCATCATCTTTGCTAACTTGCTTCCCATTAATAATTTAAATGAAATAGCTCCTGACACGAAAATTTCAAGAATTTCAGTAAGAGGCTGTCGCTTATTCAGGCAAGCATAGTGGTCTCTCAATCTGGCCCCCTGCTCATTTTTATCCACATTTCCTGGTCCCATTCATGGGCAAAGCTATGCTTCTTGAACACCACCACATCTCCTAAAGCACATTTGTGTATCATTATATTTTACCATAGTGAAAGATGTCCTTTTATTAAACTTCACCACAAATGCTTCTCTGGCACACTGTGGTTATTTCCATGATGTTGAATTTTATCTTGATGTTCTAATTTGCTGAATCACACAGGTGAAAAGGAAGGTGACAAAGAAAAACATGAAAAAACTACTCATCTTGAAGAAAAGGTTTCATTTTCAACCCTTTGCGTATTAGTGAGTGAAAGCCCTGATGTGACTTATTTAAGTTGTGTAAACAATGAAGGTTCCCCAACCTCCTCTCCACCATGAAGTCTTGTGGGTGTTGCCCTTACATAGAGCTCATGGCCTGGACTGTGTCCCTTCAGCTGGGCCACCTAATATCTCCTTCTCCTTTAAAATAGGGATAGAGTACGAGGGTGAGGGTTTTGAGTTTACCTCAAGGAGACGATGTGACTATTAGTGAGAGACCCTTTAACAATGCTATGTATTAATGGAGATGCCTACCTTAAGCATTTTTTGACAATAAAATGAAATAATGCATTTAACGTGGACTGTAAATAATTGATACTGTTGCCTTTTATATTTTAGCCAATTCTACCATAACTTGTGTATGTTAAAGTGTGTTTATTTGTTCATCTGTGGAATCCTGTTTACCACTTTTATTCCCTGCCTTCCAAAAGAACTAGGACCTCTCCTTTCATGGCCTTGTCTATCTTCTGTATGTAATCTTAGTATGGCACCTGCAGGGGGTTGGAACTACACGCCCGTCTTCCTCTTTGTACTTTCTTGAAGGGAGGCCCCGCATTTACTCACGTTTCCACCCAAACCTTATTAAAAATAGAATCTGACATTTGAAAGGTTTCTAATAGATATATTTAGAATATGAATGAGAGAGAGTATCAGGTGAATTTTGCCAGAAAATATTCCTAGAAGATCATGTAAGAATTATGCTTTCCAATTCCAGGAACTATGTGGCCCAAAGGTTTGGTGGGATAATTGTTTTCCTCAAATAAGAGAATATTCTCTTTCCCACTTTCTGAAATGAATACTCAATACACAGAAGAGGCCTTGCACTTTCAGTTTTATTTTAGGAGAAACCGCTCCGCTTCAAAGATTTTCATTGACCCAAAATGTCAGCGTAATTTGTTCAGCAGACTATCTCAGGACATTTAGCTGTCACTGTTCTGCTTTCCCCAAAAGACAGGTTTATGTTGAAATGTGTTACACTTTCCATACTGCTCTTACGATTTCAGTTTCAAAAGCAAATTGCTTTCTATTCAGCAATATCTTTGAATCACTTTGACTTTGAGAATGGGGAAGAAGACTTTTAAAAAATACTACAATTTAGATTAAAACATGCTCCTTTATCCATAGTTATACCACAAAATAAGATTCCCTTTGATAAGCCAAAATTGGATCTCTGATACTATTTTTATAATTAAATTATGGAAGCATTTATGAAAGTTCAAGTAAAACAAATGTGAGTAGACATTTTTTAGGTCTCACCATTCATGTTGCTCCTATTATTTCTGAAAACATTTTCTCTACTGTCTTCTGTGCATTTGAAGGAAATTAAAAACTCATCTCATGATGATCAATGAGTCATTATGAATTTAGCTCTAGGCATTTAAAAGAAAATTGAATTGAGTTTCTACCCATCTTGATATTTAGACTTCTTAGTGCACGCGTGTCACAAATCATCTCTATTGTTTGCCCCAAAATATATGCTACTCAGTGAAATGGTACCATGTGTAGAAGCCATGAGTACAGATGCCATCTTTCTTATTGGTTTTGGGTGATCCTGGTTTTTTTTTTTTTTCCTTTTCTGGTAAGTTTTTAGCAACTTAAAAACATCTTGAATCAAGAACACCGATCAATTGCCTCCATACAGTTCAACTTCTGTTCAGCCCGCAACTACTCAAATTACTACTTCCGAATTAATTTTGATGTACATGATTGAATATGTTGGCAAAAAAAGGAGAAGAAAGTAATACCTAGGTTTCTCTCCCACACAGAATCTAAAATACAACAGTGGATATATTGCTTGTGTATACATTTCATATATGTATAATACAATAATATATAATATAATAATATATAATAGCTATTACCATATAAGAAAAAGATACTTATTCATTATAAATGAGATAATAGACTAGTAGAGTTTTATATTCAAAAATGGTATTAGATTAGTACTAGTATACCTATCTCATCTTACCAAAACTGTGATAAAATGAATTATAATTCTATGCCTGATTTTTCTACTGCTAAGTGCATGATATTGATATATTACTGAACCATGACTGACAGTTTTTTTTTAAAGCTTAATGATCCTTAATAGATAGATTTTTTTTCTGTGAAGATCAGAGTGTTTTGGGAAGACTCTAGCACCATATACAAAAAACAGTATATGAAATCATTATAGTACTTACAATGATTGAAACAAGTAATTTTATTCTCTTCAGTTCCCTAATCATGGCGATGGAAGCTCCCAAATCCAAATTATTTTCAATGTTTTGGTTTTTTAACCTTGTGAGAGTGACTCTTTGAAGATATAAAGTTAAGATTCTACTAATAACAGACTAGATAAAATAGGAGGCAGGATGCTATGTTAACAGTAACACTGTTAAGCAGACGATAAACTATAGCCTGGTGCGTGCCTGTAATCCCAGCACTTGGTAGGTTGAGGCAGGAGGATTGTTGTGAGCTCGAGACTAGCCTGGATTACAGAATGAGTTGAATGCCAGCCTGAACTGTCTCAAAAAGACAAAAGAAAAAAATCTCAGGGGTCGAGTTCAATTAGGTGGTATTTTCTTTTCTTTTTTCTTTTTTTTTTTTGGCAGCATCAGGGATCAAACTCACAACCTCACACCTACCAGGGCAGGCGCTTAAGCCGCAGAGCCAAGCTCCTGGCCCTAGTGTTTTGAGGCAGGGTCGCACTATGTAGCTCAGGCCGGTCTTGTGCTCGCATTGTAGCCCAGCCAGCCTCGAACTAACAATGCTCCTCCTACCTCAGCCTCCCGAGTAGGTGGTATTTTCTACAATATATTCATTGATTTCTTTTAACAATATGTGTTTTAATTTGTTCACCACACATGGAAGTATGGATAGTATGCCTCCTTAAAATCTCATCATGCCTTCCCACATAAAAGGCACAGGCAGTCTACACGGGAAGACAGAAATTCCTACAAAGTGATCTGTTTCCACCTTTCTTCAGTATCAAGGGTCACAGCTCATTCAAAACTGAGAAAGAAAGCAGTCTGTTTGATGAAGATAAAACAAGCTGAAAAAGTCAGCTAAGAGAATGTGCTGTAAAGATGCACGTATGGGGACTCTTTCCTCTTTTACAAATTACTTCCCTGCTGTGGGAATCAGAATCATTTGCTATAAAATGGAGCTGTATATACAACAATTCTAATTTCCTACATGCTTTAATTAACAAATGTCATGTAATACTGTAAAAGACCCTGAGTAGAATGTACAAATTTACAAAAGAAAAGCAAACATGGAAGCATCCTGTATCTCATTTCAATGCATTGCAAGGGCACAGTAATCCATAGAGCATGATACTATGAAAAATGGATATGTTCACCTAGAGAACAGAATAGGAACAACAGCTGCGAATTGAGGTATATGGTCAGTTGATTTTTACAGAATGCCCCAGCAAAATACAAAGAAAAAATAGTCATTTTGATAATAAATACTATTGAGAAATTGTGCAAAATAATGTGGTTAGGTTTTTGTCTTATAAGATATAAAATTTGTTATCTTAAAATTAATTGGATGTAATACATTAAATCATAAAAATTTGGAAGAAAATGTAGAGAAATAGTTCTGTGATGTTATTATTGACAAATGATACTTTGGAGTCTATACCACCAAAAGCACATGTAACAAAAGCAAAAAAAGCTAGACAATTTTGTCCAGCAAAAGAATCAATCAAGTAAATTAAAGATACACCTTTGGAATGGGAAGAAATATTTGCAAAATATACATCTGATAAGAAGATGATATGTAAAGTGTATGAGGAGCTCACACAATTAATTGCAACAAGTTACCTGTGTCATGAAATGGGTGAAAACCTGAATAGAAATGTTTCTGTGGAAGAAACAGTGACCAAATGGCCGACACTGTATATGAAAAAAAATCTACATCATCAATTTTCAGGGACATGCAATTCAAAACCCACATGATAGCCTTTCCCATCTGTTAGAATGGATGTTATCAAAACAAAAAATAGTAAATTTTGAATAGTTAGAAAAAAAAAAAAGGAAACCCTACACTCTTGGGTAGGTACAGGCACAGTTATTATGCAAAAATAGCATGGAGGTTCCTTCAAAACTTAAAATTAGAGTTAAAGACAACATATTATAGTGATCCATGCACACCTGTGTTTATAGCAGCATAATTTATAACAGCTAAATTTTGGAAATGGAGTCTGTGTCATTAACAAGTGAATGGATAAGCAAAATGTGGTGTTTACACACAGTGGTGTACTACTTTGCATACAGCAGCATACACTAAAGTCATTCGTAGGAGTATGGATGCATCTTAAGATGATAATGTTAAATGAAATAAGTCAAAAACACAAGATTGAATATCACATGATTTCTCTTATATGAGAAATGGAGAATAAAAGATAATAGGTGTCTTAGTTACTTTTCACTTGTTGCTGAGACAGAATACCTGACGCTCAAAATTAGGGAAGGAAAGGTTTATTTCTTACAGTTTCTTGGGGGTTTCAGTCCATACTTAGTTGGCTCCAAGGCAGCATTTGGGGGAAGCCATTCATGGCAGCTGCCAAACAGCAAGGCGCACAAACCAGGCAAGAGCGAGAGGAAGGAAGAACCGCTTTCCTCTCTTCCTTATCCCGAATGTAAGCTCCACCCATGGGTGGGTGCAGCACTCACATCATCCATCCCAGCACCACATAACAAACCAATCACTGACGCCAGACTCAGCCCCATCCAAAATAGATGAGGCCTTGAGGGGACACAGATCAAACCAATACAATAGGAAACAGGAAGGTAGATCTTTTGCAAATGGGAAGAGGACAAGAGATTGAGGGAGGGGGAAGAAAAGGAGGGGAAGGGATTTAAAAAGGATCAAGATGTGTTTTGTACATGTACCACCTCTCATGAGGAAGGTACTATTTATGTACTGCAAGCATGCACTAATAAAAAATGCAAACTAAACAAAGTTAAAACTGGAATTACCATGCCATCCTGCAGTCTCACTTTTGAGTAGATATCCGAGGTGAGATCAGTTTTGCAAAGAGATGTTTGCCCTCTTGTGCTCACTATCCCATCATTCACATATGCCAAGATGTGAAAACAGCCTGTGTTGGTGAATGGATAGATAAAATGTGCACACACATACCTACATACACACATACCTGTGTGTGTATAAGATTATTATTCAATCATAACAATGAAAACATTTCATCCTTTGCACAATGTGGATAAGCCTGGTGACCATTATGCCTAGGAAATTACCAAAATACAGGAAGACAAATATCATAAGATCTCAGTCATATATGTAAAATTTAAATGAAAGGTTTAACTCATAGGAACAGAGTAGAACTGTGCTTGGCAAGGGATGCTTGACAGGAAATGCGGAAGTGGTGAAAGAGAGCAACCTTCCATTCCAATATAAGTGGGGTCTGATTATGTGCCATGCAATGACTACAGCTTTCAGTACCATATTACTGGTACTGAAGGATTACAGCAAGTACCATATTACTTGCTCAAAATGTAATAAAAGCAGATGATAAGTGTTCCTACCACACACATGTGCGCGTGTGCGCACACGGACACTTGTGCACATACATTATGGTGATAACTATGAGTGGTGCTACGGTTTGATTCTGTCTCCTCCAAAACAGAGATGTTGAAACTTCATGACCAATGCTATGGTAATGAGCTCAGGTGGTTTAAAAGGTAATTCATTATAATGCTTCTGCTGCTTATGAACGAGATTAAAGTCCTTATAAAAATTCTTTATTCAACATTTACCTGTTTTACCTCCCTACATTGTTACATTCTGCAAGCGATTTCCAAGACAGCCAACTTCAGTGTATAGGCAGCACAATATGCCGAAATATTTTGTATCAATTATTAGATATGAATGACTGAAAAAGTTTAAGATCAAAATTTTTCACAATGAATCCACCATTCTCAGTGATTCACCTTATCTCAAGGATTCTGGACAGGTATCAATTGTTTCTCAAAGGATCATGGAACTTTACTTTCAATAATAATTTGGCTAATATTTTCATATAATCTACCATAACATTATTTTGAATTCCAACTCTTCTGTTCACTGGCTTTTAAAATTGCATTGGACCATTAAACCTGAAGCCATTTCTTTATGTGTAAATAAGTGATGTCAGCTCCTTTCTGGTGGTGCTCCAAAGACTGTTTTCATAGGACAGCTTCCTAAGGCATGATGTAAACCATTTAAGGTAACAAAATTTTAAATGCATAGATATGTATTATGAATATTCCTAATTGATCCTAAAAATGCAGTATAGATTTCTTTTTTCTTTTCTAATTGTTCCTTATTTTTCTCCAGAACATTGTGAATCTTCCATAGAGGCAGAAGACTTCCTGCCTTCCCCCTCCCCTACTTGAGCCTGAATCTTTTATCAGCCTTGAACAGAATTCAGAACATGCAGTGCTGTAGCATACAGCATGACACACATTCCTCCTGAATTACACTGATACCTTTTGTCTTTGACACCCAGCCATCATTCTGGGGGAGGCCTGGGTCACACAGTGTGGCCTTTGTTTGCAAGTGATTCAGCAGCTAGCCACAACCACATCCCTAAAACCCACACATCTTCAACTAAAACAAGGGCAGAAATGGGCCTTCAAATAGTTTTAGACTCCAGCAAAGAAGTTCCTCAGCTAAAATGGTGAAGTTTTATGTGGCTGCCAAATCCTCCTAAAACTTCAGATTTATATGAATGTTGTCATTGATTCTTGAGCTAAGTTTTGGAAAAAAAATTTTAAAATATGATTCATTTATAAATTTTCCAAGTTTACTGAGGCATATTTGATATATGAAAATTGTAACCATTCATTGCATACAGGATGGTTTTATATATGTATATGCTATGCAAGGATTATCACAATCAGATACACCCATCAACACTTGATTCTGCTATAACAAAAATAGTTCAGACTAGGTAAATTTTAAAGAATATAAATGAATTTTCTCACAGTTCTGAAGCCTTGAAATTGCATCATCTCTCACGCCGAATTTCCAGTCATCATCTCCCCGCTCTCCTTCCACTCCGATCCCCCTCCCCGCCCCTCCCCATCCCTCCCCTCCCCCTCGCCCTCCCTCTCCTCCTTTTCTCAGTTTTCTTCTTATAAAGCCCTTGTGATTTCATTGTGTCCACCTAGGTAATTCAGAATAATCTGCCCATATCAATACACTCAATTGACTTGTGTTATACACAGTTCTCTTTGACAAATGAGTTAACGTATTTACCACAAAGTTCTGGAGTTCAAGAAATAGACATATTGAGGAGGTCATTATTCTCACTACCATAGTCAATGAGTCAAAAATGCAGTTTTCAACTTATTTGCCACCTCATTTGGCACTGTGTGTATCCAAAATGCTCTTGTGTTTCAGTTTTCCACAAACACAAATTAATAGTGCCATTCCTCTGTTCTGTTTTCTTTCATTTTTTCCAAATTTGATCATTATAGATGTGCTTAAAATACATTTTCACTCAATATACTGTAGGAACAAGAATGCTTGTTTTCAGCCTACAATTGGTCCGCTGATCTTATGCTTATTACGCTAAACATATTGTCCTGATGCGGTCGTTCACAGACTGCCTCTGATTTATTTTAAAGAGGATCCTTGAAATAACATGGTAAACACTTTTAGACACTCATTTTGTTGATTTTTACTTTATGGAAACCTCCAAAGATATCATTCCTTGAATACTTACATATGTCAGGCATTTTGCACACTTTATCATATGCTATTTACCCAGTACTTCTAGGTGGTTTAAGATTAAAGAATTTATTTTACAAGTAGAGAAAAATCCTTAGCAATTAAAATAATTTCTCACAGTCTTTCAAAAAGATTGTAGTCACTTGTCCAGTAACTGAAGGCCTGTTTCATTTTTGGCATATTACAATGTGTGTTTAAATATCACAGTAATAAGTGGAGAGAGCTTTCCACTAACCCTAACTGGCTGAGGCTACACAGATGTTACCCGTGTGGTTCCTTTCAGCAGAAAACATGAGGTCCTGTCTATCCCCAGGGCAGTGTTCTCAGGTAAATCTGAAATGCTCAACAGGAGAAACAGGACGCAAGGGCATGCAATAAAAATTAAACTTACACTTCCATCTCTTTGGCAGTATTCAAATTTTGTACCTTGAACCTATTAAGAAATTATGGAAACTACTCTAGACTACTAGACTCTGCCAACTCTGACTGTGTGTAACACACAATACCCAGTGATTCTTTACTGAATGCCCTGCTCTGGGCAAAATCTATAGATTTTTGCAAAAGAGACTTAAATTGTTCTTTCGCTTAACATGGTCCTTCTGCATTGCCCCAAGGGAATTTTGGTTACCTTGATCTCTTGCACCTCAAATATGTATCTTACATGTAAGAGGAAAGTTCAGAAACATACAAAAATTTAGAATCAGATTTTGTTTGATAATTCTTTATGAAAAAGTATGCTGCCTTTATGGGAAAATGTGCCAAAATGTCAGCTGGCTTACAGTAATGAGGAATTGAAATCCTGTAATTTTTTCTGTGCTTCTATTCACCTTAGACTGAATGAATTTGACTTGCTGGGGAAAGGCAGGACATAGGAGAGGGGTAATATTTCAAGTCTGTGGCAGACAGTGCAGGTATTTATATTTCACAAAGGTGAGACAGGACAGTGTTGTTTAATAGCAGAGTAGAGTTCACTAAAATGGTTGTTATGAAAAATAAAATTAGCAACTGCAACACGGTTCCTTGATCTGATTATATTACAGAGAATCTATTCATCACACACAGCCTGATACATTCTGCATGCATATTCCCATTCACTTTTGCAAATGTGGATAACAAAATTAATTAGTTTCCATTTTCCTGGTAGTATAGTCCGTGTACTAACTGAATTGGCTTTTTTAAAAAAGGGGCAGGCATGGACCAGGTTGTAATCAAGCAATATTATTTAGACACTAGGTCATACAATTCTCCATGCACTTTGAGTGACTGCAACATAATTCTCTTAAACAGCTTTGGATCAATTCCCTTCAGCAGATAGACAGAGCAAAGCTACCTGTCAGGGAGAAATTTTTCAAAAAAAAGCTTCTAGACAGATGCGAGAATGGATGATCTTGCAGGCGGCAATGTCCAGCTTCTTTATGTCTGCTGAGCAGTTGCCACGAGCGGTTTCCTGTCAGTCAGGTGCAGATGGGAAAGTTCTCCTGTGTCAATAAGAATCGATCATTCAATCCATCAGCTCAGCTGGGTAATTTAGCACCCATATTACTTCTATGCCGCAGCTATCGAGTAAGATTTTAGTACTGGGTACAGTTCTAGTATGGTGAGCTTGCGTATCCCTGTGCATTTAATAACTCGTGTCCAAGGAGGAAGACTGTAATACACATTTACAGCAATTACGGGACTTAAAATATTTATGTTGAGCATGATTTCGATCACTTGCCAGGGGATAATGCAGAAGATTTAAAAATAAATTTATTTCAGGAAGTATTGGCACTTTGAAAATGACATGCAGAAGATTAAGGAGATGTTATGCTTTTTAATTAAGTCATTTCATATCTGAAATGCTTGCTGAGTGACTCTTCGACATCACGCTCAGTGTTAGACAAGGAGCAGTCGTCCATTCTGTCTTTCTATGAATTTCTGCTCCTGCCCCTCAGAGTTCAGGGAAGCACCTGTCAGAGGGCAGCTTTCCGAGAGCAGGCCCTGTACTGGGTTTGATTCCGCTATCACATGTCATTATACTTGCCTTTGTGACTTGGTAATGAGTTTTATTGTTCCTTTATTACATTTGTGTTTCTCAATGCTCTAACCTCAGGAACCAAGCATACGCTCTGTCAGTCTCTCTCCGTGAGCTGTTACAGATGGGCATGCAACATAGAATACACATAATACATAGAGATGATAAAACAAAAAATATATTTAAAATGGAGATGCTAAAAGAAGCAATAGGCAGGATAAACTTTGGGTCCTGGAAGAGTCAAAAAAATTGCATATGGAAGAAGCAGTAATGCAGAATTTTTTCTTTGGGGACCATGACACAGCAAGCAGGATATAACTGTAGAGAAACAGAGAAAGTGACGGCGCACACAGTGCAGTGAAATCTACGTGTTGGAGCCCAGACCGGGCTACCTAGAGTGGTGGGAATTTAATCCAGGCGAGCAGTATTTTGTAGTGGCTCAGTGGTTCCTATGTAGCAGTGCTGGTTCCAGCTGCAAAGTTACCAACCTGCACTCTGTGTGTGCAGCTAATCAGGAACCCATGAGCTAATGTAGCTCAGCAGTTTAATCTTCACCACAAGGCAGGCAGCGCAAATTGTGTTCCTCTGAATTTCCCTCCTTCCCACGTCTCACAGGGACGACATGAAGGAAGCCCAGCATGTAACACACAGGCTTTGGATCCAGGGCAGAGCTGAGATACCTGAGCTTAGGGAAGACTCAGCCTTCTGAAGGTGAATCTACCTGACTCCCCGTCCGGAAGTGTATCCTCACTGTTCTGTCCAGGAAGCATGTCGGTCTCTGACCTTTGCAAGGCTGACCTCTTGATGAACAATCTCTGACACAGGGAAAAGTTTTGGAGTGCTGCCTCCCAACACCGGTGGGATACCATCTGGGGAAACTCTCCTTTATTACTTGAGGCATTTGAGGTTGTATTTTGTGTTGATGGTGAGAAAATGGAATGAGTGGGTGGGTAAGAAATGGGATAATATTTTCATGTAAGGGAGTAAAAAGCAAGAAGCTTTCATCAGACAATGGGGGAGCAGATGCTTTTTGTTTCAAACAGCCAAACTCTACTTATTTCAATTCCCAAACAGTTTATTTGCCGGGCATTTCTTTGCAGATATGTGCAGAGAAACCCTTAGAACAACATCAATTTGCACATACGCTGAAAATTTAGAAAATATCTATGTTTCCTTGGTATTTTATCTTCGCCAATTCACAACTTCGAATTATTTTTTGTATTTTATAGCATAGAAAAGCTTTGTGGCATAAATATGATTGTCATTAATCTCATTCATAACAAATTTCCAAAAGCTAGATGCGCTTTTCCTCCTCTTTGTCACAAAGAGAGCTTTTCTCTTTCTGCATTGACATATTTCAGAATGGTGTGTTTTATGAAACAATAATTCCTATTGTAAAGTTTCATGGCTTGCTTTCACTTCGATGCATTGAAAATTTTCCAGCAATGGAGAGTTTCGCTTTGAAATGTTAATCAAGCGGAGATGGTGATGTCAGGTGCAGGAAATGAGCGCTCTTTTCTTCTGCTCTCTGTGTCGGCATTAAATTAAAATCAATCATAAAGTACATCACTGAGGAAAGTGGACCTGTGAAGACGGATGACAGTGAGAAGCAGTCTCACTTATTTGCTTGACATATACTGAGTGCTTTTGTTATGGTTCTGGAGTTCCTCTCATGCTTCCATGGAATCACAAGAAAAGAGTAACACTTGGTTTATGCTGCAATTTAGTTCTACAACGTCCTCCAGAAGGCTTGTGTGTTCAGAAATGGGGCTCACAGGAAGCGACTGGATCATTGGGTGTTGGGTTTATCCACGGACCAATCACTGAGGAGTCCAGAGCTGACTATACTGTTAGGAGGTGCAAGCTGACTGGAGGAGGGGGCCCCTGGGGGCGGGGACTGGAGGAGTATATCTTTCTCCGTGACTCCTCCCTTCAGCCCATCCCCTTCCTGGCCGCCGTGACGGAAGCATCTATCCTCTCATCATACCATTCCACCATGCTGTTTCCTCATGGGAGTCAGTTGACCATAAGCTGAAATTGTGAGCCAAAATTAACCTCTCCTTTAAACTGTTGGTTTCAAGTATGGAACCCTAGCAATGAGAAAGTGACTAAGGCTGTGTAAATCTTCAAGGAGCCTTCATTCCAGTGCGAGAAACCAAGGGAAGACACCTTTGCAATAAAGCACGGAAACTCTCCCTATGGCTGAACGCATAGAGTGCCTGAGCTTATTCTAGACCCCAGGGAGAGCAGGAGGATGCTATTAAGGCTTCATTATAAGGCATGAGAAAGAACTAGTTAGGAGTGACAGAGAAAATATTATGCCATCTTAAGGAATGTAAGGGTAAATAATGTAACAAACTTTTGTCATAATAAGGAAAACAAGTTGTAAAGTGGGGCTGGGATGGAAAAATGAGAGAGTAACAGGAAACTAACACAATTAAGACTACAAAATCAGGTTGAAGCCAGGTCAGAGAGCCATGGATGCCTTGCTACAACAAAGCTTATATTTTACTCTTACTGTTGTCATGAATGAACATGAAAATTTTGACACTCATTCTAAAAAGGATATTTCCAGTTCCAGTCAGAGAAGAAAAAGTTGATGTGAGGTGTGATTACAAATACAAGTAGGGAATTAAGCATGAAAAATGAAAAAAAAAAAAAATTCGTAGGTTTTCAGGTCATCTCAGTATCCAAGTTTTCAGTATTTGAGAATTGACTGCAGGTTGGTTGGTTAGAGTACAGGGAGTGGACACAAAACAGATGTGGAGTCTGGATTTCAGAGTAGACATATATTAGTGCATTTGGAAGACCAGATATAAATATAGGGACACAATAAGGAAATATGAAAAAAAATGTTACAGGATCATCAGACTGTCGCTGAGATACCATTACACATTCTATGAAGGAAAGGACTTGAAGAAATAAAGATGCCTAGAAAACAGATACAGGTCAGCTGATTCATATCCTCCCTTGCACTTAATTAAAGCAACCAAGAAGTCAACAGCTTGGACTCATAACAGGTTTAATAGGTTGGTGGGGCTGAGCGCCACTAAAATCAGGATATTATGCAACGTAAGTATCTATCCTATCATGTAACTTTGCAAAATCTAAACAGCATATAAATTATGTGCTTGTTTTTCAACTTCATGGAGCTGGAAACTATTGTTTGATTAGTGTAATCAACACATCATATTAATTATTAACATTCATCCTGAAATGTAGTTCTGAGAATTGTGCTTCTTCTAATGCTGCTGGGCTTACTATCTGGAAAACAGTAGGTTCTAATGAACATTTGCCTGTATGCTTGTGAGCCGAGCAGAACAAACTCAGTTCTCCATGACTATCTACAGACTGTAGCATCCCAAAAGCATTTAAATTCAACACACAGTTTCCATCATTCAGGTCATTCTTGTGTTAATAATCTTACTAATACCATGAACTTTAAGTGAGTGTTAGACTTAAAGTCCAGCAAAGTGTCTCACACATGTTTTAAAAATTTATGTTCCAGACAATGTTTCCAAATAAATGAACTCACTAGCGAGCATCTGATAGTCACAGCAGCTCAATGGACCCCTCTTCTGAAAGTCTGTCACTGTCGTGGTTCCAGTTAACAGAGCACAAGGAGGCCTTCCCTGCTTTGCCCAAACTAAGTCCAACCAGCTGATGTGCCTCTTTCTGTGACATGAAAATGTATGGTCAGGCCTCAGACCCAGAGGGCTGATTTTGCTCTAAACAAGCAAAACCGTTGAGTACTTGGAGAGTGTGCTTAGGCGTGAAGGGAAATCGATACTCTGAGTTAATTAAGATGTCATGATTGATAGAATGAAGATAATGTGCTTTGACTCTGGAAGAATTGGATTTATGTGCATCATGCTTTTGCCACTTATTTCCTATGCAACTTTGAGCAAATTCCTGTTCCTCTGATTTACCTGATCAGTCCAAAATAATTTCTGAGGCCTAATTGTCCATCATCTATGATTCTTGATTGCAGCAATATAGAAAATAAGACACAAACCCAGTCCTCTGGAAGAGCTTGCATTATTATAGTCGAGACAGACTAAATATGAAAATAAAGCAAGAGTACATGTTGAAGATTGAGGAGGTGTTGGGAGCAATGGATAACAGCCCTGGGGAGACGTTTTTTAAGCTGATGGCTTCTGAGTTACAAACCTGAAATATGAGAACCCAGGACCATCAAGGAAAATCTCAGTTCATTCTTATAATTTGCCTCCTCCTCCTGTATTTCTGGGAGCACAATGCGTGCTTTAGAAAGTTGAGAATTTTTTTAAAAGCTAGTGAAAGTGCAATGAAGAATAAGATATTTGTAAGCATGTAGAAAATGTCAGAGTAGGAGGTTGTCTGTGGCACTGACCTTGTTTTCTTGAGATTGTTCTGCTTCTCTGTACATCTACACAATCCTTAGTTTAATAATGATATTGTTGTTAGGCTCTCCATGACCTTAGATTTTACTTGTCCTGTTAAAGAGGATTTGTATTACAGGCTTGACCTTCTTTGTTTTGAAACTAGCTATTTGCTCTTACATACCTATAACTAACTGGATTTCTTTTAAATAAAAAAATAAAATTCTTCTTATAATTTGCCTATAGTATCTTTCCTTTATTGTTTATATCATACTTTCAGATTGCCAAACCGTCTAGTAAAAAGAGAATGCATGTACCTTGGGATGTCTAAAAGGTACAAGAAGAAGCGAACATTAAAAAGATAAGAACATCATTGGGTTTAGGGAAATACAGAAGCCAGGGAATGTTTCCAAAACTTTCACTGCATGAAAAGTATGAGAAATGCTGAAATTATAAGTTATTGTGTATAAGAATATATTAATAACTGGACAAAAGATTCATGACTTAACATTTGTAAGAAGCGTTCAAGCTCACCTGGGTTGATGTATCGGTTTGATCATTGACAGTTACTCAGTTGCTGGGTGTTGATTAGATGACACAAAACTGGCCCCAGAGTGTTAGCCTTCCGCAACATGTGCAGCTGTCCCCTTATCTTCTTTCTGGTCTACCTTGCGTATTAGAAACCTGGACCTCAGAACTGGGTCTGAACCAGCAGTGTTGTCCTGTGTTTAATCTTCAATAAAACTCCCTCGCTGGGTCCCTGGTCACCACCAGGGCTTTAGGCTGTGTGCCTTCCTGCCTGCTGTCCATGATGATATGATGGCAATTGGTTCTAAGGAAGGTTCTCCTCTGCTTTTCTTTCCTTTCTTCTTGAAAACTAACTCTATAACACTTTTCCATGCTTACAGTTAACTGAACTATATATGTACTAAATTTAGTAATGGTCATTGTTTTATTCACCATTAGTATTTGCCTCTAACAAAGCTCTAAAATACTTGTTTTCTAAAATCCTGGGTTTTTTAAATCTTCAAGTGAGGAAGCTTGTTGCTGACTTTGCCTCAATAATTTAGATTTGGCATGGTATAGTTCATTTATTCATCAAACATCTTATTGGATTAGGCTCAGTGTGAATGAGGAACACCCTGGAGTTTGGGAAGAACAGTAAATCTAGGCAATATCATATAAGTATGTGCATGAGTGTGTATATAACATACATTTTCATCTCTTTATTTGTAGATGTAAGTAGATTGCATGTCATGTATATTATCTAATATTTTAGGCTTTTTGTGGTGTGCAGAATAATGTTCCCCAAGTCACCTGCCCTAACCCCTAGGTCCTGTGTATATTGTACTTTGTATAGCAAAAGAGACTACACAGATGTGATGTGTGTCAGGGTCCTAAGAGGAAGGACCTGTTTTAGGTCATCACTGTGGGTCACTTATAATCACAAGGTCCTTATGGGAGGAAATAAATAGATCAACTGTAGAAAGAAATGCAAGATGAACAGGAAAGTTTCCCCATCGGCAGATCCTTAGAAAACGAGTAAGGAAATAAATTCTTCTTAGAACTTCAAGTCTCTTAGAATTTCAGATAGAATAAGTATTGTCTTTTTTAAGAAACTAAGATTGTGTTCATCTATTCTCACACCAATGGAAACTAAAATATACATTAGATATATATTTATATGTACTGAGTTATTGTAGGCTAGCTATAAGATATAAACTGTAGTACGCGCAACCACGGCTCTGCATTTATAGCAAACATTCTAATGTTTTTACCTCATTTTTACTAAATTTAGTGACTGTAATAATTGACTGACTGTGTCAACTTTGCCCAACTAGATTGGCTCAGCATAGTTCTGGGTGTGGAAGACCCATCCTAGGGAGGATTGTGGCCGGAATGTTATAAAAGGGAAATGAAGGCGGAAGTCTCCTTTCCATCTCTTTGGAGGACTCCAGTCTTCGCCTTCACCTTGGACCTCGTCTCCCGGCTTCCAGTGCAGACCCCTCGGCCTCCTGATACGAGCCTGAGTGGGGCACTAGAGAGAGAGCACCAGGCCTTCCTCTGGATCCTTCTTGAGCACACAGACAGAAATTTTGCCCTCTTCTGCACCTGACTTGATGGGCAGGCACAGTAAGCCAATCTTGCAAATTCTTAAATATTTGTGTATTCTATATTGAGTCTGTTTCTCTGGCAAGCACTGACTGATGCAATGCCTCTGGCCCAAAATTCTGGATTCTGTCCATTTCTCAGTGATTTCCATTGCAACTGGAGCTTTGTGCCTGATCCATTAATCTTACAGGAAATTGCTAAGGCATATATAAGATGATGGCCACCCTTCACATCAGAGTTGTTTTTTTGGCATGTTTTATCCTTTAAACTCTGGCAAGGTCCAAATGCTGAGTCCAAAGCTGGGATCCTTCCTCTTATGAAGGTTGCACCCCATCCCTAACTCACAAGAAAGTACCTGATCCAACTTAGGAATGTGATTGCTACTGTGTGAGACTTAAAACTTTTATGTCTATTAGAGATAACTTAAGATGGCTTTTAAAACTGCCTTTTATCAGTTCAACTATTGTAGTCTTCAAGTATAATTAAGAGCATGAATTATTTTTATTTCTATGTTGGGTTTATCTTATAAACTATTACATTCTCCAGGTTCCTCCCTGTTGATGCAAATAAAAGCATGTCCTTTTATTTTGAATGGTTGAAATATATATATATATATATATATATATATATATATTCTATATTTTTTATATACAGGTTACATATATGTATGTGCATTCTCTATACACTCTCATCTGTTAGCAATTGGGTTGTTTCCATATTTTGAGTGTCCTGGAAGGTAGCAGGGAACAATAGAAGGTAGATGTCCCCTGGGAAGGTGATTTCTTTTCCTATGTGTGTATACTCAGAGTTTAGATAGCTGGATCACATGGTAGTTCTATTTTTAATTTTTTGACGAATCTTCTTATTATTTTAATTTACTTTTTTCAAAGGATTAATGATGATCAGCGAGCACTTGTTGGTCATTTGTGTGTTTTCTTTGGAGCGGTCTGTTCTGGGGCCTTTGCCCATTTATAAATAGGCTATTTGCTTTTCTTTAGCAATGGGGTTGCAAGAATTCCTTAAATGATTTGGATGTTAACACCGAATTGGATACCTGGTTTGCATGTATTTTCTTTCATTCTGTACACTGTCTTTTTATTTTCTTGACTGTTGCCTTTGCTGCATAGAATTGTGTAGTTTTCCATAATTTCACTTGTTTACTTTGATTTGCTGCCAATACTTTGCTGTTAGAGTCCCAAAATAATCTCTGACTCCAATGCCATGAACCTTTCCCCCTTTTTCCTTCTAGGAGTTTTATGATTTCAGTCTTATGTTTTAAATCTTGAATGTCTTTTAAATTTATTTTTATGGTGTTATGTAAGAATCCAATTTCCCTTTCCTGCATATGAATGTCCAGTTTTCCCAGTACCAATTATCTGAGACACTGTTGCTTATCCATTGTATAGTTTTGTGATCTTTGTCAAAGATAAGCTGATCATATATGCATGAGTTTATTTCCCAGTTTGTCATTATGCTCCAGGGGTCTATGTGTTTATTTTTGTAACAAAACATGCAGAAATAGAGAATTGTTCTTACCTTCATCCCTAAGAATGAAAATTATGGGGACATGTTGGTTAAAATATAGAAACTATAAATGCATGAACAAACGTTGAAGACAAAACACCTCTTATGATTGCAGTTAGCAGTATTGTGGTGTATATTTTTGCTGAAGTATGCATTTCTCAAGACTGGATCTCAGCTACTTTCGTTACATATATATATGCACACAAAAACTTGCTGACCATGTATGATTACATACATGCTCACTAGTTTGACCATAGTAACCATTTCACTATATCCATATGCCAAATCATCATGTTCTGTATCTTGTACACATGTAATTTTGTCAATTATAATTATTTTATGTTTGTTTGTTTGTTTTTGTCTTTTTTGAGACACGGTTGCACCATGTAGTTCAGACTGGCCTTGAACTCACTTTGTAGTCCAGGGTGGTCATGAACTCACAGCGATCCTCCTGCCTCAGCCTCCCGAGTGCTAGGATTACAGGCATATGCCACCGTGCCCAACCTTGTCAATTATATTTCAAAAAAGATGGAAAAATGTTATGAATTCAATACTATATAAAATCCCTCTATTTACCATTATAGTTATATAGTAAAATTCTTTAAGTATAAGGTTCTGGAATCTCCTAATGAGACACCTGGTTCATATCTGGGAAAAATTAATTGCTGATGTCCTAGGTATTGATTCACTACCTAACAGGTATTTTTCACATTTACCATCCTTATAACAGAAATATATGTCTCCAATTATCTGTCTAGCTCAGTTAATTGCTGAATTTTTGTCAGTTTGTGAGAGAATCATCAGGACCTCAGTAAAAAAAGCAGCAAAATCTAGAATCTAAAGCCTCAGGGTCAACCCACACTTTCTGTGAGACAGGGGTCAAGAGGAGGCAGACGCCCAGGCCTACCCCAGTCATTCTGGAAAAGCACTGGGTGGACCTCAAGGTCAAGGGGGTCAGAGGAATTGCAGTGGACTTGTTCCTTATTTCCAGTCTGCCATGTGCTTTGGAAATGATCAGATTTATAAAGTTTCAACATGTAAGAGGGAAGGGAGCTCTCGAGGTGAATGTGGATAAGCGGCCAGACGCTAAGTGGCCCTGACTCTCAACTTCAGAACAAAGGGAGAGAGCAGAGTCAGTGTGCCCTCCCGTGCCTTTCTCAAGAATGCGGTTGAATTCCCACTGATTTTCTTCAGAAGCAGCCGCGTGTGAGAAGAAAGCTCTGTCACTGATGGTTTTAGTTCCTGGGAAGCACAGAGCAAGGCAGAGAGGACTGAGAGGTCTGTTCCAGAGAACAAAGAAACAAAAAA
>RJWM01023516.1:0-32396 GCA_004363535.1 Dasyprocta punctata
TGTCATGTCAAAGCTGTTTTTTGTCTCCTCAACCTAATCACACATTTGGGGCGAGACTTTCAGAGACAATTTCCCTGGGGGGAGGGGCTGCGAGGGCAGGCCAGACATTCCGTAGAAGTCACAGCCCGTGTTCCAGTCCTGTTCCCTCCCCAGTGCCTGATTTGTACAGCTGAACATCCAATAAATAAAACATCCGAAAATATTTTGTAGAAAATTCGCCCTTCACTGTATTGATTTCTATCAAAGCTCTCTAAAACTTTTCAGGCTTGACCTTTTCTTGGTTAAAGACAAAATATTCTCCCAAAGTGACAGCATTAAAATGTTACAATGTAGAAAACCCTTTGGTGAGGTGTGTGTCCTCGGGAAATAACGGATGAAGGGGTCCAGGCGGGAAGCCACTCCCTGGTGGGGCTCTCAGACCCTCCAGAATCTGTGTCCCACCCTCGGGTGGAGCCGGTGCCCATTCACACCTGGCCCTCACTTACGCGCCCCCCCCCCCAGGTAGAGGTCACTGTGCTGTGCTACGCATCTTTCTGCAGCACTGATGTTTCCTGAAATATTTCAGGATTTTTCTTTGACATCAGCACTGCTGATTCAGGCTCAACCACACATGTTGAAAATGGTATGAAGAATGTTTGCGTGATGTTCGTTGAACTTGGGGCCATTGTGTCCTGGGATTGTCAGTTATACAATTGGAGGATGAAGTGCCATGTACTAATTCCACATTTCTGCAGGGTTATTTGACCACAGGCATCATTAGAGCATAAACATACACAGAATATCCACAGGGCCAGAATGAACCAGATGCAAATGAGGAAATAAACTGGGTCACAGAATTTGAGGGGTATGAAGAGATTCAGTTATCAAGACAAATAATATTTTATTTTATTTTTTGGTACTGGGAATCAAACTCAGGACCCCGTGCTTACCAGGCAGACACTTGTGCTGTGGAGCTATATTCCTAGTCAAATAATATTTTGACACTTTTTTTTTAAATCAAAGGGTAATGAGAGCTACACAGTGAATAAAATATCAACTTGTACTGGAGACAAGATCCGTGTTGTGGACACTGTTTTTCAGTGTCTGACTCCCATACGGCCAGGCCAGCAGGGCCCACCCCACGGTCGGCAATTCTTCCTGAAGTGTCTTCTACAGGCGATGCCTCACCCTTGCCCTGGGTGGGGTAGGGACATTGCTCACGGCCTTCAGGGCAGAGAAGAGAGAGCCCAGAGAAAGGTACTCAGAGGAAAGATTTAGGAGGCTTGCTCTGGGCCAGTTATTATGAACAATCCAGCCAAGGTGTGTGACTAGCCACACAGAGACGTAGTCATATGCACACCTACCTGTGTACGCATCATGCACGATCATCACCGTGACTGACAGGCACTGAGGAGATGAGGAAGGTGTACCTCTGGGGGGCTGGGTGATTCACGGGGTGTGACCCTGGGGACTCTCTTTGGTCCCCAGCCCCATCCTGCCTGGCTCTTCCTTGCTCTCTCTGCTTCCTGGCTGCCATGAGGTGAGCTGCTTTCCTCCAGCGTTAGTGGCTCCAAACCAGCTAACCAGGGACTGAAACCTCAGAAACCGTGAGCCAAAGCAAACCTTTCCTAAAATGACTTTTCCAGGACTTGGAAAACACTGAAAATCTGACTAAGATACACAGATACACAAAGACACATGCATACAAATGTGTAAACATATATGTATTGCCATGTAAGTTCTATATTTATTATTTCTTTCATTTCCAAAGCAGTTCCATGAGGCAGATCTCGCTTACACACATTTAAATGAAGTTTCTTTGCCTGCACCATGCAGCCCAGTCACAGCCTCTGGAGCAGGATCTGTGAGAGGAGAAAGGCAATCTTCAGGTTCAGACACTGTAGGCAGCTGGAAGGCCCCAGAAAAGCACAGAGGTGACCACAATCTCAGTGATTTTCTAGATGGCAGAGCACAGAAGGCAATTTTCCAAGTTAAAGCCCTGAGGTACATCTCCAAACTCCACTGCTGGTGTAGGCAATTTCCCCTGGAGGCAGGGCTGAGCTCCATGCAGGAGAAGCAGCCAGACAGGAGGGAAAGCATCAAGGTTCAGCACTGTGGGTCCTCGCAGAAGCTCACGTCTGAACCCTGAGCATGAGCAGCCTGGGATTCCCTACATGATTATTGCTTTATTCTGGGACCCTGCAGACCATTTGCAACAAACCTGTAAGAAGCTCCCCTTGCTGAGGAAAAGATCAAACCACCTACAAAGGGGACATGATAAGTCCTGCATGCCAAGAAAGGAATGTAATTGCCTGTGAATTCCCCCAAACCATGGGGAAGTCTCAGTCTAGAGCACTTAACTGAAGATAAAAGGAAAGAGGAGGAGAAGGGAGCCCTCCCTGAATTTAGACTGCCAGAGAGAAGAGAGGAGCCGCAGTCCTTCCTGGGCAGATCACAAGATGGCACAGCAAAACCAGGCTCTGCAGGAGGCAGGGTCCAGGTTCAAGGCCCCAGCCAGGAGCCTCATTCTCCTTCAATATGAAATCTGAGGTGTTTCAGACTTGCTCTGAGACAATTGCATCTCTTGAGGAGTAGAGAGAGAATGGAAGGCAATTTTTATTCCAGGATCTGCACCTTACAGCAGAGATATTGGAGCTGAGGCAAGAGATTCAACACCACATAATCCAGTAGAAGATGCACGGGTAGAAACGCTCTAAATGCATCAGCCTGGTATATGATAAGGCCACCTCTGCACAAAGGAGAGGGAGGGAGGAAGAGAGAGAACAGTGAACAACCACGCTGTAGGTGGGGGCTCAGTACGAGGCCCCTGTTTCAGTCTCTGGTTTCCCACCCTCGATGTGCACACATGGAAGGTGAGAAGCAGGCGTGGACCTCACTGGGGCGGTGCGTGTTCTCTGAAACGCCCTGGTGGCTGGAGAAGGACTACTGACTCCTGTGTTTTCCCAGTGCCTGACCTGTATGTGGGGAGCTGTGAGCCAGACGGAACCTGTGTCCTGTCCAGAGGTTTATTGGATCAAGTTGTCTAAGTGAGGTGACGCAGTGCAGACCGCTATGGATTGACCTGTTTAACAGAAACATCAAGTATCACATTTCTCACTATGAAATATCTTCTTTTAAAAGGAATGCTTTCATTTTCTCTTTACACAGCACCATGCTTGTCCAGTGATTAACTCAAGAAAATCTGTAATTTTTCTATTATTTTAAATGATCAAGGCTCTTCCTTCCATTTCAATAAGGCCACACCACTTAGAAGAAGAACTCCTCATTCAAATGGTGCAAAGTTTAAAATCTCATCACACGGCTCCCCTGACAGACTTACCCACCTGCACAGGAGTGGAACAGCTTAGACTGGAGCCCCGGTTTCAGGGGAGTACGTTTCCAGGCTGCACATCTCCAGCCTGCTGGGAGAAGCCCTGCTTCAGGAGTGGTCGGAAGCAGTGGATCTCGGGTCCGTTCCTGGCCCCACCACCAGGGCACTCTGGCAATGGCTCAAGATGGTGGTCACACGCACGCGGGGAGCATCCTCCTCTTCTTGTGAGCAGAAGCCAGAGATGCTGTGAGCATGGTCAGCTCCCCTCGGCCAGGGGCCCCAAGTGCCAAGGCTGCCGGTGGTGAGTCTCGCTGGCAAGAGGAAGGATGGCCCTGCACACCTGCACAAATCCGAGTGTGGCACCTGTGCTGTCTTCCCGGGTCCACAGGTTGGATGCAGGTGTGAGCGGCACCCACTTCTACTTCCAGCTCGGGTACACTAGCTTCCCCTCCACGATGCGCTCCCTCTTATTTGATGAGCATTCCTCTTTCCTTGGCTTTGTGGTAGACAAGTGTCAAATCATCACTTTTAGGGCTTAAAGTAACCGCAGACTTCACAAGGAAGCCCAGTGTCTGCTCTGCTCAGAGGGGCTTGGTTTGCACCACGCATGGCGCCTTTGTGTGCTGACAGCTCCCTCGTCGGAACCTGACTCTGACCTCATCAGCTTACTATTTCTTGAAATTATCTTCCTCTTGGACCAATTAAAAGAATTCTTATTTTCTTCAACTCTGGGGCTTGCTACAATTAACTACTTTGCTAAATTCTGTGTATTCTCTCTGCATTCCCTTGTGCTGTGATTATGCGCATAGCTATGTGTGCATAATTTTCAGGACTAATTCTAAAATATCAGTGTTACATTTTGGGCAAAGTCAGGAGGCAGACTGTCTGGCAAGTTGTACCTATATTTTTTACACAGGTTTTCACCTGTGGCACACGCAGAGCTGAATGAAAGGGCGGGGCACACACACACTCTTGCTTGCACATTAAGAGCACGCTTCCCTCTGATTTTAAAGTTACATCACTGGCAGAAATAACTCACCAGCCTTGCTGGGGTCCAAAGGGTTTTAGGAAATGTTTTCAGGGCTCTCCAATCTGCGGAAAGACTTTCTGACAGACGCCGAGGCACCTCTGGCGTTGGCCACCAGGAGAAAGATGAACAAATCCCCTCTGTCAGGGTGAAAAACATAATTTATGTTTTATCGAGGAAGCCGAGAGGAAGGTGTGCGCAGAGGCTTGGTGACAGCTCATTCTCGCTCTCCCCCCGGCGCTGGGCCCTCGCTTGTGGTGGGAGCCCTGGGGCCCGCTCACTCGCTGTCCACACAGCACTTGAAAAGAGCCCCCAGAAGCATCCAATTTACAAGAAACTGGCAAGAGGCGCAGACAGTGCCCGGCTTTGTGGGTGAGAAGCCGACGTGTGGAGAGGTGAGGTGACCAGCCCCAGGTCCTCAGCTGGTGAGTGTCAGAACGGAGTCTGCACCCCGGAGTGCCGGGTGTGGGGGTGTGGGCCCACTGTGCCTGTCACAGACCTCCCCTGGTCCCTGCCGGGGTTAGCGGTGTCTGTTCCTGTCTCAGGAGTCTAAGATTTCAATCCTCACTGCTTCTGCTCCTCCTGCCTCCCTGCTTCACCTGCAGGCACATTGCGTCATGAGGAGCTCCCCGGCCATGTGGCTCCAGCTCCCCTGAGTTCCTGGGCCATCATTTGGCCGTCCACTTGATCATACACAACTGTTCTATGCATTTCCTTCCCCAAATTATCCATGGGAAAGAGATCCTTTCTTCTTGAGCTTTTCCTCTTTATAATTTCTAGATCCTCCAACAAGAACAACATCTAAATATAACAGTTACAGCAATGCATTAGGTATGCATACACACAATTTTTACTTAAATCTCAATTAGTAAGGTGCTGAAATTTTTGGTTATTCATGTATTTTGAGTGTGTGAAAGGATGTACTACCTGGATATGTGACTACAATTTAGTTTTATTTTTAATGAAAAATTCTGGAGACTGTTAATAACCCTACAGCTTATTGTGCCGATGCTCTTATGCTTGCTAGAATAATCCTTTCTCTCCTGAGATGCCTCTGTTCTCATGGTGTGATCTGTTTTCTAATCTATCTGTGTCACTTCATAACTGTGATGAATTTTGCCTTGTAAAAGAGGGAAGCATCACTCTAGAAATTTGAATTCTTAGTAAGATACCACGCTTTTTCTACCTTCAGTACTTATATAAATCCACACTGTTATGACATTGCCTTGTGCACTCGGAGAAAATGCTTCCTGGGGTAAACTCTGCTCTTCTAGATAAATCTACCATTAAAGCAATTCCATCAGAACCTGGCTTGGCAGAAAGCCTCACACGAAATTGGGGTCTCATTGACCAAAGCGGGGATTGTCACCGCAGATTTCAGAATCACATTCAGACCCCAGTGTAAGTTGTGGTGTTAGGTACCAATAAATAAGCAGTTTGGCTAAGGCAGCAATTAGAAAATTAGTGAGCAATATAACAAAATACAGTAAAGAGATACCATTTACATGATCTCAACCTCTATCAAGATTGCAAAATTGTACTTTAATGAGAAAAGAACTTTAGCATAAAAACCAATAGAAAACACACAAAACAAAGATGTTCATGCTAGACGCTATTGCCCACGTTCTTCAGTGCCCAAGAAAACAGGGCCCTTCCAACCCAGTGCATCTCACTATTGACCCTCATCCCCTCTACAGGACACCTTCTGTGACAATTATTTATATTTCATGGAAAAGAACGATTCCCATCTCAAATCTGCATAGGATTTTAAGACCAGGTTGACCAGAAGCCAGTGACACAGAGGAAAACCCAGGGTGTGGAGACTGCGGTACAGAGAATAGGACCCACGTGGACCCCAGTGACAAGGGCCTGCAGGTCTTTCCGTCATTGTGTGTCACAGTTCCAACCTCCTCCTCCTCCCTGGCCCCTGGTGGGTGTGTCTGCCCTGCCCACAGGAACACAGGGCACCCACAGGGCGGCTGAGTCTCAGGCCCTCAGCCTCTCCCCAGTGGACGCCTGCTTGCTGGGTGAAAACATGTCTCCAGTGGGCTCCCCAGTGTCCCCGTCCACGCCCAGGAAGATGTTTGATGGCCGGCTTCCTGTGGCAGCTTGGGTTCTTTTCCACGGAGAGAATAAACATGTGCTCCCGACCTCAGTCTCCCTTTCCCATCCTGCAAGCCACGCCCTTCTCAGAGCTGGGGAGGTGGGGGCAGTGTAGATACCTGGCCCCCAGGGGTACAGCAGCTGCCCCTGCCAGTCAGCTGTGGGCTGCTGCTTGTCACTGCCACCGCCCCTTGTCCTAGACGACCGGATCCTACAGCGAGGACACACGTAGATAGGGACACGAGACACCAACCCCGCAGGACACTTCGGAAGTAGGAGCCCCGCGGCAGCCGCCACTCTGACTGCGAGCGCCTCCGTCCGGGGCCCTGCACCGCCCTCTGCCCAGCGTCCTCACGTGCGTGCTGGCCCTCAGTGGGGTAGAGGGGGGAGCGGGGTTCCTGGCATATCCCGTGGTTTGTGAAAACCAATTCGTCCAGAAAGAGGAGGGGAGGTAAAAGGTGACACTGCCACACAGGAGCCCGGGCTGTGCCGGCTGGCGGGGTGGGGGTGGGCTGTGCAGCCCATGCAGGACCGTGGGGCCACTGCGCTGTATCGGTCCCGGGGCAGAAGGGTCTGTGGGCAGTGACCCGCCAAACACAGCCCAGGGTCAGGTGGCGGTGAGCCTGAGAGGCCGCAGGAGCTGCGAGGGGACGTCCCTGCCCTGGAGCAGATGGGCTCTGCGTGCGTCACCTTCTCGCTGCTGAGACCCAGGACGCTGCACCCACAATTTAAAGGAAGGAAGGAAGCAAGTTTCCCTTACCTCACATTTTACAGACGTTTTAGTCCATAGCTGGCTGGCTCCAAGCCAGGGTGGCCCAGCAGAGGAGCAGGGCCGGGAAGAGCTGCTCAAGGCATGGGGGTCAGGGAGCAGAGCAGCAGAGGACCCTCCCATGCCACCCCAGTGACCACCTCCTCCACCAGGCTGCACCCCCCAGCACTCCCGGACACAACCCCCTCTGTGGGCTGACCCAGGGCCACACACCCACGATCTAGTCAGCCTGCAAAGCCCCATCTCTGAGCGCAGGAGGCTTTGGGGAACATTTAGATATGAACCATAGCATGGTCAACTTTACACACCTGGTCAAACATTTATCAGGGGGTATAAGACAGTGTAGAGCAGATAGATGGTGACAACCTGCCAGGAGGGCAAAAAACAAATTCTCTGTACGCAGCATTAGGGCTCCTTGAGTTTCTCTTTACAGAAGTACCGTGAAGTAAACTGAGGGGAAGGACAGTGGCCTGTGCGTGTGCCTCTGTGTGTGTGCATGCATGTGTGTGTGGATGTGTGTGTGCATATGTGTGTGTGCTTCTGTGTGCTTCTGTGTGTGTGCATCTGTGTGTGCGTGTGCATGTGTGTGCGTGTGTGTATTTGTGTGTGCATGCATGTGCTTCTGTGTGTGCATGTGTGTGTGTTCCTTCTCTGTGTATGTGCATGTGTGTGTGCATGTGCTTCTGTGTGTGTGCATGTGTGTGCGCTTCTGTGTGTGCATGTATGTGCATGATTGTTCTCTGCGTGTGTGTGCATGTGTCTGTGTGCTTCTGTGTGTGCTTCTTGTGTGTGCGTGTCTGTGCATTGCTTCTCTGTGTGTGTGCATATGTGTGTGCATGTGCTTCTGTGAGTGCATGTGTGTGTCCATATACTTCTGTGTGTGTGCATCTGTGTATGCGTGTGCATGTGTGCACGTGTGTGTATTTGTGTGTACATGTATGTGCTTCTGTGTGTGTATGTTCCTTCTCTGTGTATGTGTATGTGTGTGTGCATGTGCTTCTGTGTGTGTACATGCGTGTATATGTGTGTATGTGTGTCACTTCTCTGTGCATGTGCGTGTGTGTGTGTGTGTGTGTGCGCGCATGTGCGTGTGGTGCACTGCAGTCTTGAGACACCGGGAGAGCAGAGTTGGCACCGGCTCTGGCCCCAGCATGACAGGGGCATCCTGCAGCGTGGCCTGGGTGTGGCCACCCCCAGACACGCCACACCCTGCGGGACCCCAGCTCCCGGGCAGCGTACAGCAGCAGCACTGGCTTCCCGGAGGGCCCCTGCCAGTCCAGCTTCTGGGCACTTCACTGTCCCCATCTCACCAGGAGCGTCCTGACAGGGGGAGGAGCTAGCATTCTGTGGACTGCAACACAGAAGCCCTGTAACAGCAGCCGGGATGGGGGTGGGGGAGTGCGGGCTGTAATCCCACCCTTCTGGGAGGTTGAAGGATCACAAGTTCAAGTCCAGTCTGGGCAACTTGGTGAGAACTTGTCTCAAACTATAAAATCTAAAAAGAACTGGAGATGTAGCTCAGTGTAAAGCCCCTGAAATCAATCCCCAGTACTTCAAGAAAGGTGGAAAAATTCTGTCATAATACATTTAATGGCATTTGGGGTACAGAATTACCCTAAGACTGGCTTCAAGGGCCGCCAGCAGCACACAGGAGGGAGGTAGAGCTAGTCCATGGGGTATAAGGAATGTTCCTATTTTTCTTTTTAAACTGCATGTGAGCACTATAGAACAATTTCCACCTTTAAAGAATATTGATATCAGATTATTCATACTGGTAGATCAAGGCCACAGTTCTTTCTATAATTGCTTCGCACATTGGGTGTCATTTCATGACAACACTCTAGACCGCTAGACCAGAGCAAACTAGAAGAGGAGCACTTGGTATGGTTGGGTCTGCATTTTTTTTTCTTTTTTTTTTTTCCTGTATGAAATTAAACAATTCTGGATTGTTCAGCAACTATGTACTTTTGCTTTTGAACCTTAGGATGTCAACATACGCCTGGAAAAGTTATCTTTTCATTAAACAGCATGCTTCCCTTGAAAGAAAAGCGATAGCGGCCGCTGCGACACTGCGGTCTTCGTAGTTGTTCACCCCGCCCCTCCGGAGACAGGGGACTTCTCCGCGGGGCGGCAGTCTTCACGGCTCACCAGGTCCTCCTGCCCTCTGGACGACAACGGTGCAAGCAGACGGCCTGTTTGTGCGGCTTCCTGGCACCGGGTGCATGAGGGTCCCGCCGAGAAGTGGGGTGTGCTGGGGGGATGCTGAAGCCGCCTCGCCAGCTGTGCTCTGAGCGCAGCTGGGGGCCGCGTGCCAGGCAGGCTCACGGTGAGATGCGAAGCGCTGTGACCCGCCTGTCCTGCAGTCTGCGAAGTGTCAGAAGCGGTGAGCAGGCGGCGCCCTCCCCAACAGCGTGTGCTTCGGCGGCTTAGCAAGCCCCGTATCAGCTGGGGTGGACGGGGTGTTCCAGCCGGAACCGCGCATCCACCTGCGTCCGCCAGGGAGCACCGTCCAGCAGTGCCACCCTTCTGCAGAGCCAGGTGAGGGCAGGCCCTCGGTCACCACCTACGCCGTGGTGCACACTTGGGGTGCACCCGTAGTTATCGAACCGGAGCAAACAATCCCAGAGACCATTTTAAGGGGCTGCCTAACTGGAGGCAGGTCACTTCCCCCACCCCTGCGGGCGTGGGCCAGGGCACTTGTGTGGGGCACCCAGAGGGCTCCCTCGTTGGCGCTGGGTGTCGGCCTCCCTGGGGCTAAGATTCAAGGTGAAGCACACACTCGTCTGTCTGGATATCTTTGCTTTGTAAGGCAGAAGCCTGGCCAAGCCAACAGGGTGTTCACGTTAGAGACCATCAGAGCTCCCACGTTCTGAGTGAGCTGAAGAAATGTGATCTAAAACACATGCTTTAGAAAAACAAGGGCTGTTGTGCGACCTAAATTAATAAATCACAGCAGCAAAGCAGCCAAGGCGTCACATGCAAATAATTTCCCTGCTTTTCCTGGGACTGAACTAGGGACGCGGAGGACACCGGGCTTCCACACCCGGTGACCGGTGACTCCGGGGATTTCCCGTGGCCCCCCTCTTCAGCCCCTACACATCGCATTTTTAAAACCTACCTCGAGCGTGTTCTCTGCTCATTCCCAATGCGGAAATTTCCTTTTTAACTCCCACAACTTCTGCACTGGACATCAGTATCTCCATCTCACCTGGTCTCCAGGGGGAAGAAGAGCAGGGGAAATGTTGGGGAAGCCCCTCACACGTCCCACCCGGAACCTGCTGCCCACTGACTGCACAGGCCCTGGCCTTTGGGAATTCTTTCCTGGTTCTGCCAGCCAAAGCAAGCAGGCGTCCCTCCTACTCTGGGGCCGACGGTCCGTGGGAGCCTCTATGGCAGCACACAGCCCTCCCTGGGGGAATCCTGCACCTGTGTCCACCCCAGAGGACTGTCAGCCCGTGGGGCAGAGAATCCACATTGTGTTTGGCTCCATGCAATATTTCCCTTCACAAACTTCCTAAAATACACCAGGATCAATATGGATTTTAGGGTTGTGGCAATTAATATTTTCATTCCATCAAATTAAGACAAATTAAGCAAATAATGCTTAAATATCATTATAAGCAATGCCACTTTAAGTATTTCATTTTCTTCAATGAAATACTGATGTCCACATAGATTAGACACAATGTCTTCCAAGATCCCTCAGGTGCAAAAGTAAGTCCTGGGTACATTTACCACCATGATACGTGTGCCATGGGGAATTCCAAGACTGTGTTCTGGATAGAGGAAAGATTTTGAATTGGAGTTGTTTAAATGCATTCAACTGCTTTCTCAGTGTTTGTAAGATGTCGCCCCTCAAGGTTCATAGAGAAAGAATGTGTGTTACTAAGGTCATTGAGTCAAACTTTGTCCTGAGCTTCAGCCTCCAAAAGAAGGGCCTGATTCCTACCCCACTGTCAGACACAGGCCCACGTCATGGGGCAGTGTCTTTGTTCTTATTCCACACCCTGTGTTGTCTGCTCAGGGAACCCAGGCTCTCTGTTGAGTCATACCATGGACTGCACCATCTGTGCCTGTTGTACACTTCTACCCTATTGCGCAAGTTGATTTCCAAATCCTCCCTCCGTCTTCTTCCTCTCCTTCTTTTCCCCCTTGCTGCTCTTTCTCCCTCCCTTCTTTCTCCTTATTTATTATATTTGAGATATAATTTTCCAGTTATATTCAGGGTTGTTAAAATGAAAATGAAAAATAATAATCTCTGCTATTTACAGCGTACAGCGTGATGGTCCTCACACCCATGCACTGCAGCAGTTGTGCCAAGCTGAGGAGCCGAGGAGCATACTTCTAACCTTGCACACACTGTGTTTCTGATGAGAGCACTCGAGGCAAGCTCTCTTAACACCCTGCAAGTGTGCAGTGCTGCGAAGTCCCGACTCCATGCTGCACAGATCTGCACAGCTCCCTGCTTCCCGCCTGGGGGGAATTTGCACCCTTGCCTGCGTCTCCTCCTCCCCTCCCCTGGCCCCTCCCTAGCACCCTGCTCTCCACTTCTCTGAGGTGGGGCAGCCTCGTAGCTGGGTTTCTGTGTTTGGCTTATTTGCTTAACAGAATGTCAAGTGCTTTGGGTGAGTGTCATCCTGGTGCCAGGACTTTGCTCTATTCTTGTTCTGGTGTATATCTGGGTTACATAGTAATTCTACAAATCTTGTGGTTTTAATTTTAGGCAAAATGGAATCCTATTGTCGAGACTATTATATACTGTTTTGCAAAGCAGAATTTCAGAATGCAGAGAGGTTGTGTCTTAATTTTTTAACCATCACTGCCAGGTATAGTGACTCATGCCTATAATCCTGGCATTCAGGAGGCTGAGGCAGGAGGATCACTGTGAGTTCCAGGCCAGCCTGGGATACAAAGTGAGATCCTGTGTCAAAAAGGTGTTTTTTTTGTTTTTGTTTTTTTTTTTGTTTTTTTTCCATCACAAATGGCAACTACCTTGATTTAAAGTTTACTTTAAATTGTGGTCCCAGGTAAGTAAGACTCAGTTTTTTGTTTCACACTTAGCACCGCTCTGAGAACATGGAGGTGAAAGGATGCACTCCCCAGCACCCACTGAGAAAGCGGTGAGCCCCTGGAGGACACTGGGTGTGACTCAACAGAGGCCACCGTTTCTGTTCCAGGCTATGCGGTGACAGCAGGCGACAGGGGTGTGGGCCACAGAAGGCACCAGCAGGCTGAATTTGGGGAAGGTTAGGCGAATTTCTTTCTTGAGTTTCCATCTGCTGCCCTGGCCATGTCTTTGTGGGGAAGACGGCAGCACCCACCGCCCAGGGGAACGACACCGACTGGGTCACTGTGGCTGCACACACAGCCGTCTCCCTTCCAAGTCGACCTCCTCTGGTCTTGGTTCTTCATTTCTGCCCCATTAGAAGCTTCTGCCAGGGTTCATCCCAGGGACTGAGGCCAGGGTAGGCCAGGGTTGAGGTCATTTGCTAAGCAGATGGTGTTTGCAATGAACAGCAGGAAGCTTCCCAAAAACAAGGAGTCCAGGTCAGGAGAGAAGCAGGGACACACTGTCAGCTGGGCAGCAGCACCTCAGAGGACAGAGGCCTCGCTACGACGCAGGCAGCCCGGACAAAGAAGGCCAAGTCCTGTTCTCTGGTGAGGCTTGACTGTCCCAGGTGACGGACGCATCCTCGCCCGAGGCTTTCCACGGTCACACGTGAGCACAGCTGGGCTGGAACTGCTCGGTAGATATCAGCATTTCTCTAACTCCACCTTCACTGAAAACATCTGTCTGTGCTCTGTTCTTCCACTAATTCTGTTTGTATAGCTAGCAGTATTTGTGTCTGTGAGAGTCATTTAGATATCCTTAATAAAGTCTGAACTGCACAGTCTTAATTATGTAGTTCTTCTATGTGCTTTTTTCTATATACATTTTCTTCTACACATTTCCTTGTATATTTGCCTTAAGTCTCTTAACCTCTTTCAGTGACTCATGCTTTTCAAACTGTGGATTTCAGAACTGGTGAAGAAACCTACTTCACTAACAGGACAGTTTTGGAAGATCCCTGCTTCTCTTGAGCAGGAGCCGCGGGCTGCTGGAACCGTCTCCTGTCCTCCACGCCCTGTGGTTCTGCTGCCAGGTTGAGGCTCATCTTATGTATTTCTTCGTTTCATTCGCTCACGTGTTCTTATTCAGATAATAGATTCAGCACACAGAAAGGTCCAAAGAATGATCCAACACACAGCCATGTCCCCACCACTCGGCATTCTCGACATTCTGTCATTATTTTTCTGAGTCTTTAAGACGACAAAAGGTGCAGTAGAAGACAGAAGCCAAAAGGCAACAATAACAGCCACAAGGATGGGACAGCGGAGAATGGAGGAGGATTTATTCCTGAGTAAAGGGACAAGGGAAGCCACCTGCCTGTGGACGAGTGGCTGCTCCTGGCCCCTTCTCCTCTGCCCTAGCTCGGACAGTGTCACTCCCATCTGGAGGGCAGGCAGCACTCAGCATCCGGGTTGCTACAGGCCAGGAGGCGTGGTGAGCCTCCCGCAGGCCACCCTCGCTGCCAGCTGTATACGGTTGTCCTCAGCAAGATCATTCTGCAGAGATTCACCGGAAGCATTAAACGCGCTTCATCTGTGTCTTCTCTCTGCTCCTCAGTAGCCCAGAGCGCTATGCTGAAGTCCTAACCCAGGAAAGTGCAGAGAATCTGGGGTGTCCGGCACCTTTCTGACCAGTGTCTGGGAAAGGGTGGCAGAGCACACTCTGGACGGGGCACTGAGGGACAAACGCGGCTGCCTGGGTAGGGCTGGGCGCCGCAGGGTCGTGGTGGAGAGCTCCCCACTGCACTGCTCTTTACCTGGGAGCATCAGAAGAGCAAAGAAAAGCCAAGGGCAGGAGCTCCACGGGGAGACAGCTCCCGCCGAAGCTTTCCTTAATCACAGGGCTCCTTCTTGATGGAAAAGGAGGGAGACGCTCTGTGCAACTGGAGAAGGGGGACACACAGGCTCTCATCACCCACCGGGCTGAGTCTCGTCAGTTCGTGGCAGAGGTCACAGTCGTCCTTGGAGGAGACGGAGGAGACCGGAGTCCTTCTGCACTTCCTCAGCTCCACTGTAAGGAGCAGGCACAGTCGAATGAATGAATGAATCAATTTTTACTTTATTGTTGCAGAGCTGGGGATTTCTCCTCACCAGCTAAGCTGGCAACATCTGTGTCCAAATTCTTACGCTTTCCTTAATTGTAAGAAGTGAACTCTTAAAAGCGTCTGCGGATGAAGCACCATTCTGAGGCCAGGGAGAGGCGGGGTGCTCCGTGGAAACCCAGTTTAGAGGAGAAAGCAGCTCATGGCACTCGTAGTCACGCTGTCCTGGCTCTTCTGTGCGTGTGGGATGTCGATTTTTGATGGCGCTGCCTTCGGAGGATCACCTGGGAACTCAGCGTCAGGCCCGTGCTCTGAACCATTTCCCGAAGCCCCAAGTACATAACTATAGTCGGCCCTATAGTCTGAACTTTCTGTGCCTCGCCAGACCCAGCAGCCCATCTGCTGTGGAAATTTTGGAAAGACACCGAAGGTACGTTGTTCTTAGCCGAACCCCGAAAGGGTTTCTCCTGGTATTTGAAATCATTGAGCCTGCCATCGCATCCTCCCTGGCCCCGCCGTCCCATGTTGAGGCCAGATGGACAGACTCTCCCTGCTGGGACAGAGCCCTGTGGTGCTGAGGAGGGCGGGGCTGCTGCAGGATTCATTTATCAGTACCTAGGTGGGCACGGGTGGATTGCAGACATATCCCGCGGCCAGCTTCCCTACCGTCCCTCCCACCCTGGCGCTGGAGACCGACCACGACCTTCAGCTGCGTCCCCAGCCCTTTTTATGCTTTATTTTGAGACAGGACCTTGTTAAGTCACTGTTTCCCAGCCTGGGCTCAAACCGTAGGTCCTTCTGCCTCAGCTTCCTGAGTAACTGGGGTTGTAAGTATGTGCCTGCCTCCAAGCCCAGATTCCTTATCTCTTATATTTGTTGTGGATTTTTATATGTTAGTTAATGTTTGATGTTTTATGATTAATTTATGTTAATTTATTTGTGTTATCTAATATGTTTAATTTTGTTTATATTTTGAATTTGATGCCATGTTTAGTGCAGATAAAAACTTTTATAAATTTCTTATAATCAAAATATCAGAAAGCACATCATATATGTAAAGTAATACATATTGTAGCTATTTGAATGTTACGGCAAAGAAAATATTTGGGGCATCAGTTAACATAATTAAGGACACTTTACTTATAAACCATAACAAACTTTGGTCTTGTTCCTTTATATGCAGTTTACCCTGGTACACCTAGTACCGTGTGGTATTATCCATTAAGAGGCATTACGTATTACTGTATTTAGTGCTACTTTGGGGTCACATGCCATTATAATTACGTTTTAGTACTCCACATATAAATGCAGCACTCACTCTATAATTAGTTTGTCTTTTAAAACACAGGAAACCATTTTCCTGGCAGAGATGAAAACCGTAAGTGCTGGAGTCCTTTTCAGAGTCGATACCTCCCTGAGAGTGACGGTGGTGGCCGCGCTGTGACAGCACCGTGATCACTGTCACGATGGCTCCAGAGGCTTCGGAAGTCCATGTCCAGCCTGGCCATCCATGACTCCCCAGTCCCAAACGCAGACACACACGCCATCTGGCAGCAGAGAAGTCTAGAACAGCTACCGCCCTTCTACTGGTGCCGGGTTCCACCCCGCGAGCCAGGCTGAGCTCCTGCCCCCGCCAGGGCAGTGTGGTCGTCAGTGCCTCCAAAGCCCAGACTCTACCTCTCTGCCCTCGTCCCTCCTCTTCACGCCCTCCTGGCCCTCGCCCTCTCTTTCAGACTACGCCACGCTTCCTGGGCACCCTGCCCACGCTTTCTGCTCCTGCCCAGTGTCCAGGGGACACTGTGGGCACCTTTGTGCCTCGCTGCGATTCCTAACTTCCCAGCTCCTTTGACGTGAACGCTCCACACACACGGCCCGCCCTGCTGTGGTTCGCAGGCAGCTGTTGCGCTGGAGGCCTTTCAGCACAGGGAGAGGCCTCTGCCTAAAGATGGTGACATCTCCTTGTGCAGACACAATTGCCTCTTATCTGAATTATGATTTTTCCCATTGGTTAGCAAATAATTTCATCTCTCCACTAAACCGACACTTCTCTGGACTTTGTTGCTGTGATCCCCTCCAACCAGCACACCACCAGGTGCAGTGTGGGGGACGTCCGTCTCACACACATCTGCCCCGTGCCCTGTGTGGGAGACCCTGCCTGCTTGGCAGGCCCAGCAGGGAACTGAAAGGTGACACAGTCCTTCCAGGAGGACCTGCTCTGAGTCTCCCTACTCCACATTTCACAGACACTGCTGGAAATCAGCGCAGAATCTGGGTGGCTTTGTAAGTCACCAGAAGGAGCAGTGGCACCCAGCGCCAGGCGCACTTTTGCTCGCGAATGACCTGTTTAGAATTCTGAAGCAACAGCGCTAACTGGACCGCTATTACTTCATCGTTATAATTTTGGGCTCATTCATCTTGTTGATCTGACTGTTTACCATTTTTAGTTTCTGTCAAGATGTGGCAACACTTAGGCCAGCTGCAGTGATAACCTAATTCTTCTTGTTGCTTCTGACCCTAATGCGGCAGGAATGACAGCGCCCTTAGGGGAGCCAGGCGCCCCTGAGGCTCTTGGGAGACCTGCGTCCTTATCATCCCCGCTTGCATGTTTGATTACTTGTGACAGTGACGCCCCGTCCCTGGGCTTGCTGCTGCACTCGTTGTTATTGTTCACCACTTTGGCTAATACATTTTGAGTTACTGACTCCATGGTCTTCCTAGGTTTGCTGGTGACAGTGTGACCTTCAGCTGGGACAGACCATCCATCATGCTTTGAACTTTTCACTCCATTCCACGCTCATTTCAGTTTTGCAAGGAAACCTTTGTCCACAGCTCTGTTTACTGCTCCCAGGGGAGCCCAGCTGTGGACCTCTGGATTGTGCGAGAGGCCAGGTACAGGTGGGAAGAGCACGTGGCCTGGAGCGTCCGCCAAGGCCAGGGCAGATGGGCATCTCCAAAGCCCATTTGTCACGTTGTCCATAATCCGACTGGGTAACGAAAATGAGCTGCTTCTACTGTGTTTTCAAGTAGAACCCAATTGCCATATTTGTAGTGTTGTACTTTTTAATAGGAATCTGAGAAATTTCCTTAGCGTGATACAGATTTTAGATTTGTCCACACAAACAGGGTAAGATGAAAATTGTATTTGGGATAATATAAAGCACAGCTTGTAAACACTGGCTCTGGCCCTGCTCAGTTTCTGACACATAACAGAGAAGATAATCCCCCAGGATTACGAGGCTGAAGTCCCGGAGTGAATTCCCCCAGATACACCATGTTTCCCAGGAGCAGAAATTAAAAGCATTTCGTGAGAGATGAGCCAGCAAATAAAAATCTTTTCCAAAGTCAGGACAGAAATGAGTTTCCCTGCTGCTCACTGCTCCTTTAAAGAACCAAGCTGCTGATTGGGAAGTGCAGTTCTCCCGAGGCCTGAATGCAAGCGATGGGTGTCCCGGGCCCAATCCACAGGGGAGTTTCAGGGCGGGCGTTTCCCAGGAGAGGAATTGCTCTCCCTCCGTAGCTCCATCTGACCCTCTGGAATTTATCAGCACAACAAAATCACTCCAGGCTGTGTTTCTTTTTTTTTTTTTTATTGTATGTCTCTGCAGTCCTTTGGGGTGTCTGAATGTGGACACTACACATCACATCCCATTGAGTGACTTGCTGCCAGCACGGCACATCACTCCTGATGCTGGTCTGGGTGACCACGTGGAGGCCACACTGGCCGGTTTCAGTACAGTTGCACTTTCCCTCTCCCCTCTTCACCTGTCCTGAAGGAGCTGCATCACTAAGCGCCACACACACAAAGGATGTGCAGATTTGTGCTCCTTCTCTGCATGCAGATTTGCGCTCCTTCTCTGCATGCAGATTTGCACACAAATTGTTGGGAGCTTTCTTCCTCTATGGGGCAACATGTCTCTCCTGACTCCCATCACTTTGAGATAAAATCAAAGCGCTTGAAGGATGTTTACCTTTGTGGTTTTCTTCCACACACCTGGGACTCCTGGGGTGATTGTGAGGAGCAATGCAGCAGTCGAATTCTAGGTCAGGGACATTTTCTAAAACCCCAACTCATCCTCAGAACTGCCAGGGTCACTAAGAACAAGGAGACTTTGAGAACACGGCACAGCCAAGGGGAGTTCAAGGACGTGGTGCCCTGGAAAAGAACATTAAGGGAACACGAACACAGCATAGAATCGACTTAACAACGTTGTGTCCACATCATTCTATTGAGATAAATGCACCATCTGAGTAAAAGCTGCAGTGTTTGGGAGCTGGCACAGCAGATGTGGAAACTTATTTTTGTAACTTTTCTGTGATCTGAGTTATTATCAAAATAGAAAAGTGCATAGAGGAAGTGGTGAGAAATCAGTGAGGTATTTACAGGAAGATCGTAGCTGGGGTCTGATCATATTGATATGGAGGAAGAGGGCAGTGGCCAAGGACATTTAGTGGGGTGGCAGCACCATAGCCAGGAAACAGTCCAAGGAAGCACGGCTTTGTGAGGTGTTCTGGGGAGACAGGACATCAGGGTGCAGTGGGGGTGGTGCCAGTGAGGATAACTCTCTGTTATATTTGTGGGTCTGTGGCAAGAAGCCCAAGGTGAATCCAGGTGACAGCTGCATGAACACTTAGAAGTTAACAAGTCCAGCCATGATTCTTAAGAGAATACCTGGTGCACTGGGTGTGCATGCAAGGGGATTACTAGACAGGCTCACAGGATCGAGGCCGGAAAGCCCACAACAGCGGTCAGTGCACTGCAGAGCTGGAGGACCCAGGAGCTGCTCAGCCTGAAATATGGAAGCTGTGGCAGGAGAAGAATCAAGGATGAAGCTCCAGTCCAAGGTCAAAGAGCTGAAAGTTGCCATGTGAGTCTGCACTGCAGGCTGAAGAAATGGGAGATTGGAAATCCGATGTCCAGAGGCAACAGCAGCGAAGATTGAACCTGGTCAGGGAGAGGGGAACTCTTCAGGACAGAGCACTTCTTTCCCCTTCCCTTTTATTCCGTCCAGGGTGCAAGCCTATTGGTTCGTACCACCCACATCCGGGGCGGGTCTTCCCATCTGAGTTTGCAGCCTATACATCAATCATCCACAGACACTGTGCTTCCCTAATCTGTCAGGCCGTTTTCCTCCATTCAAGTTGACATTTCCTGATTAAAGGTTATGCACATCTCTCCCCCTTTACAAGGCTTACAGGTGTAATCAGAGCAGCCCGAGTGACCAAGCTCTGACCTCAAACCAAGGCAGAGGGCTTGGGCACACCTGGGCTGGGGTGCCCACGCTGTCTGCAGGGTGGCCGTGTGAGTATGCATGACGGGGGAATCCCACATCGGCTTTGAAGTAGACACAGGGCACGTGGGAGGACACTGTGATGCTAGGTTGTACAACAGGACTGGTGGCGCAGCTGGTAACGTGTGAAGGGACAGAGCTGGGCAGAGCCCGACTGAGCTGCCGGGAAGGCCCGGTGCACGAGTCCTGGGAGCGACACTGAGCTCTATCATTTCAGGAGCCCAGAGTTTCCCCGCAGAGGGCAGTGCATGAGAGAGACCGCGTCTCCTCGGTCCTCAGAGCTGGGAAAGGGAGACTCTTCTGGACCCCGCCAGTGTGCTGACGGGCATTGTTTTGGCTTCCTTAGCTCATCAGGAAACGTAGCAGCATTTCTCTCTTACTGGTCATACTGTGATCTTCAAATCACCAACCTCTGCAAGTTCTTTGGAGAGAAAGTGGACATTTTGGGGGAAGCAGAAGATGTTAAAGATCTCCCCTTGGAGCCTTAAGGGGAAACACAGGACTAAATGGGGGCGTGGTTCATGTTTTCATGGGCGGGTTGTTATCTGGACCCCGTCACGCAGAAATCTTCCCTGGCACTTGTGGAAAAGCGTAGCTCTTTTCTTTGGACTTTTTAGACATGGGTGAAACTTGTCCTATTAAGGGATTTTGGAAAAATGTTTTATAATTTCTACTCTTTGTCTGAAATGGAAAACAACATGAGAAGCGCTGAGTGACCTTTCTCACTGAGAGCACTATGGGAAGTGGTTCGGGGCTCCAGCACGCAGTGGTGGAGCCACAGCCAGATCCCAGGCCCACCCTTGCCCTGTGACACCTGCGCAGTGTGGTGGGCCCAGCCTGTGTTCTGGGGTGGGGGTCGCGGACTCCCCGTCGTCACTGTCTGGGTGGAGCAGGTGTGATCTACTTGGGGCTTTGAATCTAAAGCTGCTTCTGGGGAGAAAATGAATTCCTGGAGTTGAAGTAGAATCCAGTGAAACAGTGAGGGGCTTAGGTATGCAGTGATAAAGTAAAGAAAATTCCTTTGAAAGACAAGAGCCCATCAAATCAATCAGGCTTCTATCAAGCGTCTATCAGAACTATCCTAATCTAAAGTACAGAGTCCTGACATCCTATGACAACTCATAAGTATCTTACATAAATCTCCCAACGCCGTAACATGGTCAGCATCACGCCAGTGAGAAAGCAGAAAAGATCAGTCAGTGGTTTCAAGACTACACAAACAATGGATTTTAGAACGGCCTTACAGCTTAGAGTTTTCTGCCTCAAAATCCAGTTTTAGAAATCACAACACACTGCCCTCGCTTGCTTAGGGGGGCTGTGTGGCTTTACAATTTAGCAGTGTTGTCTGGCTTCTGTCAATTTGAATTTAACTTTATTCTGGCTTCCAGAGCACTCAGGCAGACAGTTGCCAGATGGGCAATATAAAAATAAAAGCATAACTAGCTAGAAAACTGTGATAGTTCCCTTTGCGGCATGGGGACTATAATCTTTTATTTATTACCGTGTTATGTTAAATATTTGAAGAGATCAACGTTTAATTTTAAAAAATCTGTTGCGTTTGCAATGAGCTCATGGGCTGCGGATTCGCAGTGAAGCAGCAGGAACCTCTCCCCCACCTTTCGGGTTGAGTAACTCTTCACCTGCCTGCTATAGAATTTCATTTCATGGAAATTAAGTGTCACCCAAATTTTTAGTCCTTTCCTTAAGAAAAACAACCTAGCTTCTCATTCCCCGAGTTCCACGTGAACTTGTGACTCGGAAGCGGTGCTGAGTGGGTGTTTAGCACAGGAAGTGAAAGCCCGAGGCTTCTGTCCTTGGTAATCAAGACACCTAAAAAAGAAGCCCAGTCTACTCTGCTATCAGTGCCTGACCTACTGACAACTGGTGCCCGCCCAGACAAGAGAAGGAGGCCAACCCGGGCCAGCTAATCTCAAGGGAGACACCAGACTTGTGGCCATAGATGACCACAGTGCTTATCCTCAACGGTTAACCCCAAACTGCTAACCAAATAAAATTATTCTCTCAAACTAAGATTCCATGCAGTGTGTTATATAGCAATGCATAGCTGATGCATTTGTAAATTATGATTTCTGACTGGTAGAAGCAGCAGTAGAAAGATCACATCCCTTGCAGCGGCTTTAACCTTTAAACACAAGGTGCTTTGAGGAGCATTTAGGAGCCTTTTTTCTCATTGATAATCCGGAATCTTGTATAATAAAATTACCTACTAAGATTGCGTTTGTGATTGCTTTGTTTACTTTTTGCAGCATTAGGGACTGGACCTGGGCTCAGGTTGGGTAGGTGCTCCACACCCGAGCTCCGTCCCGGGCACATTTAAAATTCCGAGCTAGGGTCTCGCTGTGGGTTTTCTGCATCTCCTCAGTAGTAAGAGAGACGCCAGCAACCTTCGTTCAGTCTTCGACTCTTCCCTCACCTGAAGAGGGGCGTGGTCCCTCCACCACTTGAGATTTGGAGGCCAAGAGAAGCGGAGATGACCCTGGCGTCCTGGGGAGGGTGTCAGGGCCCCGGGGGTCACTGAGATGGAGATCAGAGCCCCAGGTTTGAGGACAGGAGAGGCCACTGTCAGAGCTCGCGGGCTTTGGGTTTAGAAGAACCACTTCCCAAGACAAAAAGTAAAGCCCCTAGGGAGTGTAAAAGAGAGGCTGGGTTTTTTCCCCTCAACATCTTTATATTTACAGTCCGTGTGCGTTCCAGACCCTAATGCTTACACTCACCTGGAGGAGGGGAGCACGGGGCTTCTTGGCCCTTTTTCCTTCCCTCTGCGTGGATGCCCCTGAGAAGGAGAAGGAGAGGTTCCTCCTGAATCTTTAAGGAGGCGCCTGAGAGCTGCTCCCGGCGGCAGGCGGGTTTGTGACTCCTGGCACGCACGGGGAGGAGCCTGTGGTCTGAGGCCTGAAAGTGAAGACCCTTACTATCGCGTGCTGCCGCGGTGCCCGGCAGAGCTCACACACTGTGGCGCCTGCCCTGGGTGCCCTGTGAAAAGCGAAGACCCGTTCCCCCATCAAGCTTCTCGTCCCTGCCGTCCTCCGGGGCTGCGTCTGTAAACACTCCGGGTCCCCTGTCCTCGCAGGCACCCTCACCTCCACGGGGCGTCTTCCGCCCCTCAGCCCTGCCCTTTCGGAGACCCCCACAAGGTGCCTTTGGTGACAAGCAAATGTCCCCATAATGAGTCCTGGCTCTGCCAGCCAGCAGACGGCCGCAGCTCCAGGCCCCGGGGGTCACAGCTGCTGTTCTATCGCTGTCACCCCTTGGCTGTTGCTTTGCAGATCCGAGGACGAGGGTCCTTAGACGGTCCCTGTGGATTTGCACATCCGTCTTTCTAGAGCTGCTTGTCCCTGCTTCACATAGTTTGAATCTTTGTTGTAAATATATATACTCACTTAGGACTTCTGTCTCTTCCTTCTGAATCAACCTCAGTCATTTTGCATTATTCCTGTTGAGCCTGGCAATATTTTGTGAAGTTTAAATTTTAATGTAAATACAGAGGCTGAAATGTTTTTCACTGAGGTTCTCCTGGCCCAACTAGCTCATTCTTTATTTGTAATTTGGGTGTCAAGAATATTTTCATTTCATATAGTTATTAATGTGAGTGAATTTAAATATATCATCTTGTTTGTTGCTTTTTTGACACATATCCTTCATTGAATTTTTCTCCCTTATTATCTTTTGCATTGAAGATTTTTATTATTCCACCTTAATATTTACTACTGGCTTACTAGTCAGAAGTCACTCATTTTTCACTGCTTGCTGTTTAATTTACAAACATGTTCTTAGTTAGGAACGCTCTACTCTGAAGACCTTAACTTTTGATGTGTGGAGTTACAATCTTGCAAAAGTGTATTTCCTTCCCCTCTTCCTCTGTACAGTTGTGCCAGTCAACTTTTTATATGGTTTAAAGCTACAATACATGATTGTCATTTTTATTTAAAAATCAATTTTATTAAAACAATTCAAAGAAAAATTTTTTATGATCACAATCAAATGGACCATTTCTGGCATCTGTATTATTTCCCTAAGACCTATGTTGCCATCCGGGGTCCTTTTCCCTCTACCTAGAGAACTGTCTCCCATTTCTTAGACATTTCTGCCAGCAGTGAATTCTTGGGTTCCTACTTTATGAGGAAAAAAATTCACTTCATGCATGACACATATTTTTTTTTCTCTGGGAAAAAAATTCTGTAGTGGCATTTTGCAGTACATTAAACCATACCATCATTGTCTCTTGTCTCATATGGTTTTGGGCAACAGGGTATGTTTTAACAATCTTTATTATTCTGTGTAATGTTTGTTAGCCTTCTTCATGTCTTTGAGATATTTTTCTTTATCTTTGGCTACCGACCCATTAGTTGTGACATCTCTAAATTCTTCATAAAATATAAATTTATCTTGCTTGGGATTATTCAAACTTTTTGGATTTGCACCTTAATGTTTTTTGTTAATTTTGGAACATCTTTGTCACTGACTGACCTGTCTCAGTTGTATTTCTCTTTTTAGATTTTAATTTATGCATTCTTGAGAGTGGCATAAGTGGCTCCACTGCCCATGATTAGCACATTTTTAAACTTCTTTTTCTTTTTCAGTTGGGATACTTCCTCTTGCCTTTCTTTATTTTTGTGAGCAGTTTCTAACCTACTGATGAGGACGCACTGTTTCTGGTCCTGTGATGAAAATACCCAGGTACTTTCTCATCTCTGATACTATCTATTTTATTCAATCTTTTGTTTAGTTCCCATCGTGCTGACATTTCCCATCTGTTTACACAGGCTGTCTGCCCTCTGTCCAGATTGTCTGATACCTATGACTATTCTTAAGTCCCTGCTTTGGAGTTCCAGCTCTGGGTCACTTTCAGGCTTGGTGCTGTCAATCCCTTGTCTCTGGATGGTGAGCTGTTTTCTTCTGTCTCTCTGTTTCTTTTCACTCTTTACTGAATGCCAGGTAAAATGAATAGATGAGGAGTGGAGCCAAGCTAGTGAGGATGTGCCTGAGAACAGCTGCCAGCCTTCTGCCAGGCCGAGGGCAAGGTACTGAGTCAGACGGGACAGTAGTGGAGCAGAGGATGATTTGTGATTGCCATTGCTGCTTTGGTGCCCCTTGTGGCCCAGTGTCATGGTTTCTAGGGGAGGCTCAGGTGCCTGGTGGGCTATTTTACCCTCTGAAGTCAGCCAGACTGCATAGCACTGTCATGGCGGGGTGGGTCCATTGACTTTGCGCTCCAGAGGCACAGACACATATTGCCCAGACTTAGAGCCAGGCTCACAGTGGGGGAAGTGTGGGTCTGACTTTCCCAGTCTGGCTTCGGTTTTCGGTGCCTCTGCACCTGTGCATTGAGAAGTTGCTCCAGCACTCGTGCCCTGACTTCCTGCTGCAACCCCAGGAAGGGGTCTTTCTGGGGTCTCCACTGGGTCTTAGGAGTTTTCCCCTCTTTCTGTACTCAGTAGCAGGCTTTGCCTGGTGTTAGAGTAGGAAGCTGGGCCCCAGGAAGTCGCTTGCCACTTCTTTGTTAGGAGTGCAGGTGTTTTGCTGCACTGACCAACCAGGGAAGTGGACCCGGGCCCCACGGTGGAGGCCCGGGTGCTGAGTGCTCTCACTGGCTTACTGTGTTTGCTCTGTAGGAGGAAGTCGCTGGGGAAGCCAGCAGGGTTAGTGCCCACCCCGGGAGCTCCTGCCATCTCCTGCACTTCTGAGGCCCCCTCTGACTCTCCCATCAAGCCTCACTTCTTCATCCCTGGGGCAAGGGGCCTGGGTGATGGTGCACTTTGCTGCTGCCGTTCCACACTGGCATAGCGCCCACCCCTGTGTCTGTAGACACTTGTGAAACATTATCAATTTGTAATCACTAATAACGGGACCACTTATTTCTCCCACTCTGTACCCAATGAGCAAGGTTCTTTGTCTATCCTCTCCTCAGAGAGACTTGATCTTTCCTGGGATTCTGTTTCCTTGATTGTCGGACTGTCGGCTCTTGTGGCCAAAGAGAAGAAGTGTGACTTTGCAGAATATCTTGTTGCTTCTTCCCAGCAGGGCAGAGGCAGTCTTTCCCATGCCCACAGTACGCAGGCGAGCCGAGTCCTAGCACTGAGATTACACTTGCAGGCTGCACCCCCAGCACCTGGAACCGGGACCGGCACTAGCAAGGCCTCCGGAAGCGCAGGTCTGCTGATGAAAGAAGCAAAGAAAAAGAAGAGACTGCATGCCACTGTCACGAAGCCGTTCTGCTGGGTTGCTTGGAAATACAGAGCATGCCCTGATTCGGGAAAGAGTCAGTGTCAATCTGCTTTGCTCTTAGCCCTTCTGTGTTCTCATTAATCAAAGGAACCTTGTTCTTAACCTTAATTTTATATAAAAGATAAAGAATACACAAGACAAGAAGGAACATCTCTGCATGCTGTATTGAAGGAACTGTTAAGGACATCCAGGCAAGCAGTCTTGCCACCAGGGAGAGGTTTGTTTACAAGGATTCTGGTGACCAGACTATAGGCAGGAAATCCTACAAGCTTGGTGACACGCAGACACGCACACAACGCTTCTCCCAGATGACGCTGTGGGAACTTGTCACCAGGAAGGCTCCAGTCCCACTGCAGAAAGAGAAGTGACTTGTAAGCTGGATGAAATTAACCTAATTTGTCTTGAGTACATGCTAATGTGTACAGTGTCCATCAGGACCGCAGAACTGGCATTGGCTAAGGTTTATTGTGCTGTTCGCACTTTACAGTAACACTTTAGGCTGTATTACCGTGTTATGAACCTAGCATGACAATTTAATCTCTGTGGAAGGGACTCAGTGTTCGTGGAGTGGTCACGTGAGGTGCGAGCGCTCTTCACTGCGGTCTGCACTGGGATTAATTCTCCTTACGTTGTTTTATCGTAATATTGATACTCATTTTTCTGTTTATCTTTTTCACATGCCAAATTTAAGAAAGTGTATTTTGAATTTAGAAAGAGAGCTCCAAAACATTTCCACCATTTAAAACTTTCTGGTGCGTATTTAATTTGTGTCATGATTTTAGTTGGTTTTTCGCAAGATAATCTTCAGAGAGAATATTACAAGAATTTTTGTGTACCAATAGAGTATATAAAACACCCACTTAATTTCTTAATTAACATGTTGTGCATGATATCAGAGGCTTGACTGTTTCAAAACTTAAAGAACATGCACATCTTAATTACATTCTTTAAGTCAGGTATGGCATGACACACTTGTAAACTAAGCCCTCCAGGAGGCTGAGGCAGGAAGATCACAAGTTCAAACTCAGCAACTTAGAATCTTAGTGAGATCTTCTCTCAGAACAAAAATTTTAAAAGTTTGTGGATGTAACTCACTACAAAAGCACTGGGTTAAATCCCTAGTACTGCAAAAACAAAACAAAACAAAAAATCTGTTCTTGGAAGGACTCACAAGCCATGTGTTGTACAGAAAAGCAGTGCACCTGGATGGAGCATGTAAATCTCCACTGGAATATTGATGCTGGAGTTGTCTTTCTTCCTGCGAGTTTCTGATTGAGATTGCGCAACCTCAGAACACCCGTGGGTCATGAGGACGCTCATGAAGAAACACCTCAGGCTTCAGCCAAGGTCGCCCTGCTTTCCAGTGCTGCCTGATAGCCTTGTGCTCTGGCCTGTGTGGTCACTACTTGTAAACTGTTGCAGAATTTTGAGCGTGTACTCAAGTAAAAGCCATGTATAGTGTAGCCTGGACTTTTCTCTTGAAAGAGTTTTTATCTGGCGATTGTGAAGAGAATCTTGTTTTTACTGATGATGTTAGTTGGTGGCAGGTCCATGCTGGTGGGGATTTTCAGTTTGCTGCTGCACCTGACGGGAGAGAAGATGTGGAAGATGATGCGTGTTCCTCTTGTGGTGAGATCCGGGAACACGTATGTGAATGCTTCCTGATTTATGTTCCTGCTATCTTCCCTCAACTTCATTGTTTTTAAGGAAAAAAAAATGCTTGCTTTTGATTTTCCTTTTTCCACTCATCTCTAACCAGTAGCCCACTTTCTCGTCCTCTGGGATGCGGGGTGCCTTGTAGCAAGTGTGGTCGAGGGGTCTCTGTTATATTTGGGACCCAAAAGGTCCCAAAGTGCTCATCGTGTGGAAGGCTTATTTGCTGATGGGTTTTTGGAAAGAGATTGGATCAATGGATGCACTCAGCAATGATGCGACCATAATCTGATGGTATTTTTCTAGAAGTGATGGAAGCAGACGAGATGAAGGGAGTAGGCCAAGGGTCCTGACCTTGGAACCTGTGCGAGGTCTCCAGTCCCTCCGTGGCTCTTTCTTTCTCCTGCTGCTTCCTGGTCACCGGGAGAGGAGCGGCTTTGATCCGCCGCGCAGTCCTCCCACTGTGGCATTCTGCCTCGTCACAGACCCACAGCTATGGAACCGACCAACCATGGACTGAAGCTTCCAAAACCATGAACCCAAATAAACCTCTCACCCACTGAGTTATTTGTCTCAGGTGTTTGATTACAGAGACAGGAAGGTAACACGGCGTGCACAAGCACCCCCCACCCGGGCTTGCCCAGCACCGCGCTCGCCCGGGCCCCGTCATGCAGGCACCTGCGTGCTGCTCTGTTCTTAGCTGCTGTGTCTTTCCTCTGCTTCTCAGACTAACGGGCCTTCCAGCTCCTTTCTGCACCCTGCTGGGGATGCACAGTTTGTCCTTTTCTGGGCGTTAATGGGTTCCCAGCTTTTCCCGTCACTCCTTCCCCACTGCCCCATTTCATGGCATGAGGTTTGCAGGTTTCTGCAGCCGTCAGGCTCGTTCGCAAACCTAGAATCAATTTTGCCACCCTGGCTTATTTAGTTTTCTGTTGGCATTACACCTTCCCTCTGTGACGGCCTCATGCAGCCGCAGCAGGAAGGCTGGAAATCCCTGGATTACTCTCTCAAACATCCCCGGCCTCAGAGCTCATTTTCTCTGCCTCACACCAGCCCACGGCACCCAGCCACCCGGAGCACTGCATTCGGGAGGCGCTGCCCAACACAGAGCCCACAAGGCCTTTCTCCTTTATATAAATAGAAAATGCTTAGTGAACATTTACTCATTTGTCTTTATGTCATCCCAAAAATATTGCTTATTCCAAAAAATTATTTTCTTGGGAGACATCACCTGCAAATGGACAATAAGCAAATGAAAATCCCCATCGCATGCGAGCACAGAGCTCTGCCCCACACTCTCTGCAGCCACCAGCCCGAAGCCAGACCACAGCTCCACAGGACGCGGCCACCAGGGCCGGGGCTTGGTCACTAAGGGTCTCCAGCTTCTCTGGTTTGGGCCCTGATTCCAGCTCGGGGCTGAAGGAGGAACGCCGATATACTCACTGTCTTAATCACTTTCTTGTCACTGGGATGCAACGCTCACACTCACAACCTAAGGGAAGAGAGGTTTAACTTTGCTCACATTTCAGAAGCTTCAGTCCACGTTCAGGCTTCAACGCAGTCAGGCTGGCGGCAGGAGTGGGCGGAGGGGAGCTGCTCACATCGCAGTGTCCCGGAAGCTGAGAGAGCGAGGGGAGCGGGCAGGGCGGGAGGTGTGTCCTCCCCGCAGTGACCACCTCCCTTGGGGAGACCTCACCTCTGCAGCACGCTCAGCTGCTGAACTCATCAGCAGAGGAAGGGGCCCTGACCCTGCCTGCGCGTGGAGGTGTGTCTGTGGGACAATCTCAATCCGAACTGTAACAGCCCCCTCGCCCACCCCAGAGGGCGCCTCACTTCTCCTGAGCTGCGAACACCCGCCCAGCCCAGCAGCTCTGGTTAAGCACCTTGGTTCTCTGCTCTTTCACCCCAAGGCCCTCCCACTGCTCCGCCTGTCTTGGAATCCACGACGAGGGTGGCTGACGCCCTCTTACAGCCAACACCGAGTGCGTGGCCTCCGCTGTTCTCAGCTGGGTGGTCTGGACTGACTCAGCAGCGGGGCCTCAGTCCTCCGCTCCTCAGGGACCTCGTGGGAGAGCAGCCGAGTGTCCTTCCTTGCTGGGTTCCCAGGCAGTGGACGGAGGAGTCCCCTGCGAGGCGGAGCAGGGCTGGGTGGAGGTGTGCTGTCCATGCAAGGCCTGTCGCTCTCCGCTTTCACGTTCTCTCAAAGACACGGCCCCTGCTTGTCACCAAGGACAGTCTCCCCCGAGGCAGTGTCCCTTGCTGCTTATGTGATGCTAGCACAGACACCAATCCTGGTACAACCAAGTCGAGGAGCTTTCTGTGCCTTCCTGAGCTTGTCCTGCAGGGCCTTGTCCTGCAGCATGTCCAAGTGTTGAGTCCCTGCACCAACCTGTGAGTCCAGAAACTGCAAACATCAGATCACCTCTGTCCCGGGCAGAGATACTACTCAAGTCTCAGTCCAGCACCCTCGAGTGGGGTGCAGAGGGTCCCGCACGATTTTAGAAGTTGAGAGCGTCGCACCTGCTTGCTTTTTTGTCTCTAGATAGTGCTCATCCCGGAAAACTCAGAGAGATAAAGACAACCATGGAGAACAAGGTTCAGGGTAGGACTGAAGTGAAGGCGGGATCCTGTCCACTCGGGCCCAGCGGGGGTGCTGAGCACGCACCAGGCCTGGAGGCTGCTGCTGCAGCAGGGCAGATGCTTACAACTCTGGGTGAGGTCCTGCCTCAAATGACTTGGCTTCCTAAAGAGACCCAGCAGTTGCAGCTGCCCTTGCTACCACGTAAAGTGGCAAAAGCAGGTTGAAACAGCCACAGGGGAAAAAATAAGACTATTCCCTGTTCCCTTTCCTGTCCTCGGCTCTACAATCCTGGACCCGTTTCTGCATAGGGTGAAGGGCTATAGGGTTATGAGCCCAAAGCAGCTCCAGATGAAGCATTCATCTCCCCAAAGCCTTTTGCCTGTCGCAAAGCAGCACAGGAAATTCAAACCCAAAGTCTACTTTTATGGACAATGGAGGCATAATAAAATTCACACACCACAATGTGTATTTTGGAGCTTCTGTTGGAAGAATATGATACACTAAACCCGTAGATTGGAGCAAATGTCCAACCTCTTTTTGTGGTCAGGAGGGTGAGAAGTTAATAAATGAAAAACACCCCATTTGATGTAGATTTCAGCAAGTATCGTTCCTTCTTCTGTAAGGAAAGGATTGAGGATTCAAAGGTTGTCAGTGACAATTTTCTTGTAATTGTATTTCTTGGCATGTTGAGTTTGTATTGTATTCTTCAGGATTCATTAAAATAAATCTATGCTGTTTGTGCAGAGTGGAAGAATGTCATTAGAATAACCAAAAAGGTAAGTTGCATGCATGAGACAGAGACAGAACGCAAAGCTGATGTTTGGCACTGTGACCGCGGCGGTGTCGGCTCTGTCCAGCGGGGCGGTCTTTTTCTGTCCCCCTCTCTGTTGGTTCTTTGGTCAACTGACAGAATGAGCATTCACCACAGGCAAATGTGCCCCGTAGGGCAATGGCACCTGGCCCAAAGATGACCCTAGTAGTGACGGAGACAGTCTGCTAAACTCGGCCTTTTAATTTGTCAGGAGAGTTTGCAAAAGGAAATGGGGGCAGCTCTTTTCTTGGGTAAATTCTGATCTTTAATCTTGCTAAAAACTTGATAGTGCTAGGATACAATGTATAAAATGGAAAAGCAATCATTACAGAGCAAAAGATCTTCTGCATAAGAAAATTCAGTGCTCCCAAGTCTGTCCCAAAATCTCATTTTCCGTAAACATGAACGTCGATGTAATCAACGGTCTTGTTCTCTCTTGCAGTCACACCCTGAGCTGATGTCCTCCTTGTGCTTTCTTAATCAGCCTTAATTGTTGATTGATCACAGATACAGCCTAGTCCTACTTTACTGCTCGCTCAAGCTGTTCTTAGATAGACTTGCACAGGCTGGGTTACACATCTGTGCACCTGACCGAACCCAAGGACAGGGCAGCAAAGCACAGAGAAGCTGAGGTTGGTCCTGGTGCCCCTGCTGAGCCCCTTTCCAGGCGCACATCTGCAGTGCTAATTTTTCAATGTTAATTGTAGCATTCTTCCAAGACACAATTCAGAGAAAATCATGACCCATATAACAAGTTCTCGTTAATGAAGGTATATTTAATGGTATTTGCCCATTTTAGCAGTATAAAGTCATCCTGTGTAATGATCATTAACTGCTTCATAAAATACAGCGGGTGTTACACTGTCTGAAACTAATCGCCAGGGCTCCCTCCATGTGCTAGCAGGGAACCCCTTACTATTCCTCTCCAGCTTTCTCTTGTGTCTGAGTTTTGAAGAGGCTTGGGAAGTTTGCAAAAGCTAAAGCAAGTCACATGTTCATATGTATCATGGTTAGGTTCAAGAATGAGCCTCAAAAGTTTCATGTGTTCAGAGGTGGGGCTTCTGGATGATCATTGGGCCCTGGTCCAGCAATGGACCAACTCACTGATGAATTCCTAACAGAAAGTACTGGTAAGATGAGGGTGTGGGGAGCTAGGGATATGACTTGGGAGGATATAGTCTTACACTTATTCTCCCTTCTCTCTTCTCTTGTCTCTCTATATTTCCTGGATGCCACGGGTGGAACAGGTTTTCTCCTTTCTGACCTTCCTGCCATGATGTTTCTGTTCTGGAGAACAGCCAACCATGGACCGAAACCTCTGAAACTGAGTTGAGGTAAACCTTTTAGCCTGTGTCAGGTATTTTTTTTTCAGCAACAGAAAAGCTGATTATAACAACACATAAAGAAGGAATAACCAGGGGCCATAAGCTCATCTGTGTTTCTGACCCTTCCTGGCA
>RJWM01023517.1:0-32027 GCA_004363535.1 Dasyprocta punctata
CAACCAACAAGCTTTTAACTGAGCTGTCATATGCTTTTCTCTTATAGATGCTCACTGACTTTTAAGGCCTGTGTTATCTTTCTGAGACTTCTGACCTGTGTCTTCTGCCCCTCACCCTCAAGTTCAGCTTGAAGCCTGTGGCCGGAACCTGTCACACAGTGCACCTCCTGCACGCCCCTCCCAACCTGCCCAAGTCCCGCCCAGCTTCACTCAGCAAGTTGGAAGACTAGCTGCCCACCTGGGGCACTGCACGTCCCAGCCACACTCAGAGACCCTCACTGTGTATTAGTCCCCCAAACAAGACCAAAGGAACATTCCATTGGCACCATAGTGGACACCAAGATGCAAGAAGTCAGTGCAGATTTTGTGCTTGTATCTCACAGTAAGCAAACAAAATACGGAGTTTGGGGCAGAGATACTTACCCAGAGAACCAGTAGAGGAGGCAGGAATCTTCTGAAACCCAAGGAGACAGATTTTGAGTGACAAGAAAAGAGAACCAGGGGGAGGACAATCTGAGAAGAAGAGCCACCCCTTCTTTCATGACAAGGCTAGTGAATGCTGAGGCATGATCATAACCTGTCCTTCCTGGGGAGGAAAGTCCTCCAGGCAAAGAAGGGGGCTCTGACAGGGTAGTGTTTCTTCAATGTTTCAATGATGATTTTATTGTTTTGCCTGAGTTACATATTTTTCACCATTTTTTGAATGTATGTTTCTAATCACAGATAATTTTGTGTGTGTCTGTGATTCTTATTGCTTTTATAAATGGAGCAATGATTCTAGCAAATGCCCTTTCTAGCTCTAGCCATCTAATTTCACAATGTTTATTCTGATATGATGAATTTCACCCTACTGGTATAATGAATTATATTTATGAATTTCCCATTATTGAATCAATCAACCTTTTATTTCAGAAATCAACTGCTTGGTGGTAGTCTGTTACTCTATAACTTTCCTTTCCGGAGTCTGGAATAGCCTTTTAACATCACTTCTGGTGCAATTCTCTGCCCCAGGGGTTCCGGTTCCCTTCTTCTTTGAGAACTGTTTATACTTCTGTTATCGAATTTTGGATTTTGCTCCTGTGTTTTCTGACTTCTACCAACTCCTGTTAAAATGCCCTTACTAAAACTCTATTCTTCCTTTCTCCCATCTGGCCTGCTTCATCCTGGCTCTGGCTTTCTATATCTTTTCAGGCTAACACCTCCGAATATATAATTTTTAGAGATGTGCAATTACTCTTGGTGCTCAGATGTGCTCATTTTCATTGCATTTTAGTATTTTTAGACCCAATAACATGGTGATGTGGTCACTATCTGGATCTCTGCAGCACAGATCCCTGGAAACTCAATATCTGCTTTTAAACAGTGCATCTGGAGTAACTTGAAGACTGTGCAGATCCAGGCCTCCCTGTCTGCTGTAGAGCACTACCAGTTAATTCATCCACACTGTTTAGATATTAAAACCTTAAATCTCTGCCATCTTATGTCTTCTCCTTAGTTCATGATCTCAATGAAATTTTTACCATTTTGTGTTCATTCATGGATATTTAAATCACACATAGTATTTAAGTAGCCTAGGTCATTTTCTTACAAATAACCCAAAAGTCTCAATTACCTGAATTAATAAAGGTTTGTTTCTTGATAATATTCAATGCTCACCTACAGTTGGCTGAGATAATGGTGGTTTTTGCTCAGCTTAGTCCTCAACCTTAGTTCTGGTACCTGGAGCAGGTCTATCTCAGAGACAGCAGAGCCAACTTGGGCATGATTTCCCCCAGCAAGTGACTGTCCAGCTCAGTGGTGAAGCACACAGGTTCTTACAGTCCCTAGCCAGGACACAAGCATTATCTTGTGCCCAGCAGGAGGATTAGGAGAAATGCCCAAAGAGCAGTGCTAGTCACTCCCAAAGCTTTCACTGGTAAGCTGAATCCAGAATCAGATGTGGCTGGACCACAGCCTTGTTAATGAGAATGTGAGAGCTTACTTTCTCTCTCAGAAACACATCTAAAACACAAGCTTTGTTCATCTCCAGCCTGCTGCTCTTTGAGGCTTGGCTCCCTTTCCTGCTTTCAGCATCTGGCAACACAAGTCATAAGAGAGTCAAGCAATCCATGCCTATTCTTCTGTGTTCCATTGTCAGTCTGTCTCCATCAGACACAGGATTGGGACCCAACAAGCTCTATGCCTGTCTGCTCCCTGAATGGATAATCTCTGGCTCCCACTTCCACACTCACATTATCTCAACCCCAGACCACACACTGGAGCTGAGCTTTGAACCTATAATTGTGTTGTTTGGACAGAGAAGACCTGCAGCCCCATGTCTACCATAATGTGCACCCCAGATCTGCAGCTGGCTTCTCAGGTATGCAAGCTGCCACCCTGCAAACCCCTCCTGGTGGCCCTTTCTCAGCTCTGGTATCCTCGCTGGGCTCCATTTCCAGCTCCACCTACTCTCAGGATGAACCACTGACACTTTTGGTCTAAACTGTTACAGCTGTCAAATTAATCACTAGGTGTCTAATTTCATCTATCCTCCTCATGGCAGCCAGATAAAGTTCTTCAAATGCCAGTTCAGTGATATCACCATTCATCTGAAAACCCCACATGTGCCATCTACCCTTAGGCTGAAATCTAAAATCCCCTTTCCAGTCTATCCAACTTCATTCACCCATCCTAGCTGGGCCCTCCTCCCTCCACTTACCCAGCTCCAGACCTGATGGCTTAATGGCCTGTAGGGACTCTGTACTAGGACTAATGATTTTTAAATGAAGGGCTGTGCTTCTCATTTTTCCTGAATCCCCAGAATTACATAGCCATCATTGTTCTTAGAGAGGGCTTCTCACCGCTAGGGACATTGCCCAAGCCAATTTCTCTATCTGAAATATTCTCCCTCCCTGCCTCTCACAATTGGTTTCTAGTCTCAGAATAAGTTTTTTGCTCCCCCACCCCCACAAATCTTTCTCAATCCCCAGGCTTCCATAGCCCCTGAACTTCTTTCTGAAACCTTCATCATACTTGAACACAGGTGAAGGGGGTGATCATGCCCAACTTGGCCCTACTGCCTCTGAGATAGACCTGCTTCAGGTACCAGAACTAAGGTTGAGGACCAAGCTGAGCAAACACCACCATTACCTCAGCCAACTGTAAGTGAGCATTGTACATTAGCAAGAAACAAACCTTTATTAATTCAGGCCATCGAGACTTTTGGATTGCTGTAAGAATTTCTCACTATCTCTGAATTCCCAGGATAGGATTTGTTTGTTCACAATGTACAGTGCAGCCAGACAGTACATGTGGGGATGAAGAAGGTGAACAATTCAGTGGCCAAACAGTGGCCTGGACTCAAATCCTGTCTCATCTACTTACTAGCTGTGTAACTCTGGGAAGTTATTTACCTGTTGGTGCTTTAATTTCTCAATGGCTAATAATAGCACCAAGTGAAGCTTGAATTTTAGATAGATAAGACATTCATTGTTTATCTGCATTGGGTTGTGAAGGGTTACTGTGAAGATTAAATGGATCCAGCAGGTGGGGAAGTGAGTTCTGCTTGCCAGTGCTTCGTGGAGACCAGGTACCATCATTAAGAGCTCTGGGGAGTGGCTCAGGAAGCAGCTGCTGAAATGATGAATGATGACTTCTGTGAGAATTAAGGGATATGAAATATGCAAGACACTTAGTGTAGTGCCTGTTATGCAGTGAACATTAGATATATTAGCTATTATTATTTTATTGTTAGAATAAAGTTTTGTGGTAGAGAAGTGTTTGTTGGAAAAGCTGGGTTATAATGAGGTTGGAATCACCCTGCCAATGTGGAAGTGTTTGCTGGGTGTGATTTCTGTCATACACTTGCCTCGCAGGATTGCAGAAAGTATTTTTCAAATTTTTTTACGTGAAGCAGATTTGTAACTGGACAATCATTCTGCATGGCCACATACACACACACACACACACACACACCACATGCAGCCTCTACCCCGCAGGCTTCAACCCTTACCACCTGGCCCTTGTTTTCCAGAGTTCCCCAAAACATTTGGTGTGGTTTCTCATGGACTGTCTCCATAGGGACCCCCAGAAAGTAATACTTAAGCTTCTGAGCCCGTTCCCTTTCCTCCCAGCCCAGGAGACTCTCCAGTATATTGTTGCCAGATGTAGTGAATAAAAATGCCGAGTATCCAGTTAGAGCTGAATTTCAGATAAACAAACATTTGTTTTTAGCATAAGTATGCCCTATGCATAATTCTTTGGATCTCAATTGTCCCATGAAGGCCATTGTTAAAAGCTTGATCACCAGCCTGTGGCACTATTGGGCAGTATTAAAACAGTTAGGATGTGGAGTCTAGTAGAAGAAAGTTAGCTAGCTGGAGACATCGCCCAAAAGCAGATATTGGGACCCTGCTCGCCCTTCTTGACTGCCATGAAGTGAGTAGCTTGCTTCACCACACCACTAGGTATTCCCTGCCACAATATTACTGCCTCACTGTGCCCACACCCTGCCCCTGCCAAAAAAATAACAAAGCTAAGTGACCATGGACTGAAACCATAAGCTAGAATAAATTTTCCCTGCTTGTAACTTGATTATCTGAGGCATTTTGTCACAGCAACCGAAAGTTAACACATCATGCAACATTTGAGACATCTAAACAATTGTACCTATGTGAAATTTATAGTAAATGGTGTGTCCCTGTCTGCCAGGCAGGCATACCTCAGTCCGGGAGACCCACCCCAGTTTCTTCTGCATTTCCACCCTTATCCATCAGTACATACTCATATGAGGCCATCTGAGTCCAGCAGGAGGCAAAGTACACCTGCCTTCTCTCTTTTTTACTCGGACCCTTCTCCACTATGCCAGGTGATCCTTCTAAACAGTCCACAGGAAAATCGGTCTTAGCCTGGGTTCTGAGGGTGGGAAGATGCAGGAAGACTGAACAACTTCAGGGTTGTAGATGCATTCCATGTGCTTTGCCTGCCTTGGACAGCACTTATTTTCCTTTCAGGAAAGCATCTCCCAGATGGAAGCACCCATCTGTCTCATTGTCTAAAGTGCCTTACACACTCCCAAGACAGCTCCTTTCCCTGTAGGTGATGCCTCCTCCTCCTTTGAATTGCAGGTTTCCAACTCCCAGAAAGAAAGCTACCTTGCTGAAATCTCACCACTGTTCCATCGAATCCTGTAAATAGTCCTTCCCTCTTGCTACATTACTGAATCTGTGTTTCTTTCCTGCTTACACAGAAGTCATCTTCCCATCTATTTCCCAGTTGCTCCAGGTGGCCTTGCCAACATTACATGACTCTAACAAGATTTTGGAATTCACTACATTACTGTCACTAATTTTCTAACACGAGAGGACTTTTCTCAGTATTGAGCCATAAGGAGCAGCTTTATTTTCCATGATAAAACTATTTCAGAATTTTAAAAAGGATTTTTTTCCTTGAGAACCTTTGACATTAGAGGGCATTAGAGTTACAAATTAACTTAACATTTCCTTAAATTGTAGATTGTCAGTAAATACATGTGAATCCCAATCAAATTTTTTCATGTCAATGAGGTAGTTCACATTAGAGTGGAAAAAGGCTTTCAGCTCCTCATCATGAATCTTGCTTTTTGACTCCAAGTGCAATCACTCTGAGGCTACAGATAATTTAATTACTGAGATGGGCACCATCTGCTTTGATTTACATTTCCAGCCAATGCAACGGATAAAAGAAAACCTCTAAGTAGAGGGAGTAAGAAGGGACCCAGCCTGCAGAGGAACTGTCTTTCCTTCTTTCATATCAGTTCCTTTCATGCGTTCATATTTTTGAGGGCCTACTGTGTACACAGTGGGATAAAGATACAACAGGATAGACTGCATTCTGCTCCTTGAGAATTTCCATGGTGCCACTCCATTGTAAGTCATGCTGATCCCCTATCACCCAGAAAGAAAGCACATATAGATCTCTTATGTGTGAAGACTGCATAGTTTAAGTATGTCACTACCATGCTGAGGAGGAAGACAAGCTTGTTTCACCTAAGACTAGAGTTAATGTCATGGCGAACTTTGGGCAGCTTCAGTTTCGGTTCATGATTGTGGGTGGTTGCTCTTGAGGTACCCAACTGTGATCTTCAATTTTATTTTCCCCTGACACCATCCAAGGAAGTTTATTTTAGTTTATTTTGTTTTTGAGGGATTTTTGGTAAGTTCCACAAGTGAACAACATAGTTCTATTTAGTAAAACCGACTTTAACAGAAAAGTCCTGATCTTATAATGAACTCTCCATCTTCTGGCAAATGCCATCATTGTCCTGAGACAAACTCTCTCTGACTGAACAACTTTCTATGGATAGATGAGGAGGGTGTTATTTAGCCAGCTCCTGTTCTAAAATGTTGGGCAGCATTGGAAGAGAAGGCATGGACGGTTCAAATTCTGACCTGCAATCCAACAGACTAACTCTAATTTGGAGCAACCAGCACTCCCTTGATACCACTGATCACCTTATGATAAATGTATTCATGGTCACTGTATCTTTTAACTAAATCTTTATTTTTCTTGGTACACGTTTGCAGTACCTAATGATTATATTCCATGTGAGCAGTTGGTACATATACAGAACACATCTAAATTATTTTTCATCCCCCTACCCTCCCCCTCCTCTCTCCCTCCATCTCTTGTTCTCTTTCCATGGTCACTTTAAAGCAAGACCTGAGGAGCACATCACTTAAGAACATCTTATCTCAGTTTCACCTGTATTTTTTTTTTCCAAATAATTGCAAAAGTTAAACCATAGGACTCATCCTATATGAACATTTTCTCCTTTGAATACTTTTTTAAACCTAGGTCAGGACAACCCCAACAAAAGCAGTTTGTTATTGTTAGCATCAGTGAACTTAGAACATCAGGACCACAGGTGGCAGGGCAGAGTCATGGCAAGCAGAACTAATGCTAATCCAAGGAAAAGTTAATCCTAATCCAAGGAAAGAAGATGTAGGTTGGTTGATTCCTCCAGATTTTGTCCTCCTGTGAATTGCATGCTTTATTGACTCTGGGGGAAGGAGAGGTCAACGCCTAAAGGAGTTTGCAGATACAAATGACCTAATTAAGCCCTAATTAGGCAGAAAGCCTACTGTTACAGAAGCACTGGGAGATGTAAATTGAAGGACACTGTTGCTAGCTCTTGCAGATCTGTGAGGTCTGCTTGTGCTTGGGACTGGCTGTGACCATTATTTCTCATAACTGGATGAAAAATACCAAATATCTGCAGATCCTCCAACTTCCTTAGAATTCTGAGATCAGAAGGTGTAATACATTTGCTTCTCAAATAAAGCAAATAGCTTCAGTCCCTAAATCCCGTTTCCAGAGAGCTAACTGCAGGTGCCAGGCATAGTGTTGACTGGGTTCTCCTGGCCTCACTGCGCACTCGTGTTTTCAGAGTTCATGGTATCACCCTCTCTCTATGAAGATATCAGCATTTCAGAAGTCCCACTAACTAGCTTAAGGTTAGAAAGCAAAACAGTGGAAACTATATTCAAATTCAAAATTCTCTGAGCCCAAAGATCTTGACTTTAAGAGCCAACTTTTCATGTTTACGAACACAAACAGCTATTCATGAAGAGCTTAACCCCCCTTAATTAGTAGGTTAAGGCAAGAATTCACAATAAGCTTTTATATAGTAGGCTTCATACAATTCCGCAGTATACCTGGGCATCCTTGATACCAACCATTGCCTATGACCTGGGTTCTGTGTCCAGGAAGGCATCAGGATGTTGAAAATGCTGAAAGGGGGGAAACACGATATCTGTTACTTGACCTAATGGGCCGAGAAACATGATTTGACAAAGCCTCAGCTAAGGTCACTGCAAATAACCATGAGTCTAACCAGAAGAAGTCCAGGGAGGTGGCAGCTACCTTCAAACTACCACCCCATCTAGCAATTACTACCTTGGGGAAGTTATTTGAAAACTAAGTGTTGTCAATTGTTTTTTGTTTCCTTGATAATGAGTGAGCTTTAGACTAAGTGTGTGAAAGAACCTACAAAGAATTGAATTAACTGAGCACGGTGCCCTGCACATCCTAGAGGCTTAATAAGTATTTCTTAATTGAATTGAGTGAAGCTGAAGGAACTTCCTGTGTTTCGGCCCCCAAGGCAAGTTGGGAGGACTTGTCCAACGTTTAACCTCCCCAACCCCTTTCCTACTCCCCAGACAGCTGACTGGTGATGTGGAAAGATGCAGAAATGTCACGGCAATAGTTGCATTTGCATGGCTTCCTTGCCCACTCACAGGATCAGAGTTCACAGTATCACCTTCTGTCTTCACAAGGATGCTGGCGTTCCAGAAGTCTTAATAATTTGCCACATCTGTCCAATGACTTCTGGCCTCTTAGGATCTAACCTTGTACTGTGTATATGTCAGGCTTACCTGGACTGCTGAGAAGTTCCATAACATACATCCTGATCTTGGCTGTCTGGGCCTACCAGAAACCCCAGTGTCTGTGTAAGATAATCTCAAGAGGCAGCCAGGGTCTGGAGATTGCCCACATGTCATCGTATCACAGTGAGTCCTTCTACTCACCTCCTCACATGGGCCCCTGTGTTGAGATTTCTGTTCTTCCATGAGGAAGAAGAGGTCCTCAAACAGGTCCACCAGCAAATGATGCTGTCCCCTTCCTTCGACTTCTGTGGCTGCTCTGTGGGTGCGTTAGCTTTGGGGAACTGTTGAGGTAGGAGAGAAGGAATGAAAGTAGAAAGATGAGTAAAATTGTAATTTTTAAATTATACTTTTATTGAAATCTGCAACTTGAGGACACAAAACCAGTCAAAAATTCCTAAAGTCCTTAAAGACACAATATAACTTGGCTGGTGCTTTGTAGCTATAAATGGGCCTTTTTGTCTGTGAATAGGCTATTGTTTTTCACCTGTAAAATGGGCTTTATCTTCATGGGTAGTTTACTGCTACTACTCTTTCACTTGTGATGATTGTTACCTATAAAACAGGCCATCGCCTTCCCCCATGAAGAAAAGGCCATCACCTCTCATCTGTAAATTGTTTTCCTTCTTTCCACAGATCCACAAATTCCACAGATTCCTACACCTGATCCCCCAAAAATATACCCAGCTAGAAGCCACAAGGGCTTCTCCCCTCTTAAGTGCCAACACTGTTTTTCTTTGAATGTGTACTTTTAAAATCCTGCCCAATAAGCCTCTTTATGTCTCTTACTGATGCATCCCGAAAATTCTTTTTCTATGATGAAATTCAACGAACTTACAAATTCATTCATGGATGGGTTGAGTCCATGTACCCCATCTCCACTTTGGGGGACCTCCTCTGACCCTGGTCCAGCCACACTGTGACAATTACCCAACCATTTTTGGCCGCTCAGTAGCTAAGCGTGCAGAGTGCCAGTGATCTTCGTGTATAATTTAGATCTAAAATGTCAGCCAAAAGGCTTATGTGTTCAGAGGTAGTGCTTTTGGAAGGTGATTCAATGAGGGTGCTATGCTCATTAGTGGATTAACCCACGAATGAGTTCACAGTTAAATACACAGTTAGGAAGTGGAACACAGTTGGATGAGGTGGGCACTGAGGAGAGCATGCCTTTGGTTCCTTCTGTGCTCTCTGCTTCCTAGCTACTATGGTTGGAGCAGATTGCCTCTCCCTTACTCTTCTAGCATGCCACTGCTGTCTTCGAGCCTACCAACCTTCAACTGAAATTTTGAAATTATCAGTCAAAATAAACCTCTCCTCTTTTAAATTGCGGGTGCCGGGCATTTTGTCACAACAACAGGGGCTAATACTCTTAGTGTTAAAAGTCAGTGGTTTTATTTCTGTTAAATTTATTCTCTGTTATGGTAAATGTGTCAGATGGTTAGGCCACAGTCCCCAGTCATTTAATCAAAAATTATTTGTTAGGATATTTTTGGATGAAGAGTACATTTACACTGGTGGATTTACAGTAAAACCAGTTCCTTTCCCTAACAGCAATGGGCCTTATCCAATCAGTCGAAGGGTACAAGAAAAAAAAAAGACTGAGGTCCCTGAGAAAGAGGGAACCTACAGAAGACAGACTTCAGGCTCAGACTGCATCATCACTCTTCCCCAGGGCTCCAACCTGCAGAATTTGGACTTGTCAGTCTCCACAACTGCATGATCTAGTTCCTTAAAATAACTCTTTTTCTCTGTGTGTATACACACAAGCGTGCCTGGGCTGGGGCCTCTTGGCACAGGCTGCCCAGCATGCTACACGCATAGCTCTGAAAGACAGGGGAGACTCCATGCCCCCACAGACAATGATAGCCACTTGTTAAGTGCTCCAGACTCCCTCCCTTCTGACAGACTTGATCTTTTTTCAAGTGCCATCATCAGGAACTAGAGAAGGCCTGGAGGCAACAAATTCTCTTTTAACTCAGAATCTGGGAAAAGAGGCAAGTTCCAGGTGCAGGTGACACCTGATCAAGTTGCAAGAGAATGGCCTTCCCTTGGCCCTCTCCTTAGGGAGGGTTTCCCCAGCTGGGCCTAGCAGCCTGGTGTGCAGGTGGTGCCTGTATGGGGCCCAGACACCTTGGACAGGCCACCAATCAGACTGCTTGTATGGAATCCTTCCTCGGACAAAACTCAGCTATAAACCAACATGCCTTTTGCTAGTGTTCTCCCTGTAAATACTCCCGCAGACACACATTCCTACAGTCCTTGCTGGCATTTTCCTTGTACCCCTCACCAAGTGTTCTGCTAGTACTTCAAGGAGACATAGCGTGTCAGACCTCTGAGTGACAGGCCTGGTTTTAACTGGCAAAGAAGCATTTTTCACTGGAAAGACTGAAGATCCTCCAGCTGAAGCCCTGCCAGGCTACTTGCTGATTGTCACTTTAATATCCGTACTGATTTTCTACTTCTCGTCATCTGTGCAGCTAGCTCTCAAGCTGATTGCCTCTGGCATCGCCCACCTGCCCGCCTCCTTTCATTACCCAGCACTGCAGTGGAAAGCCCCGCTGTGGGTCTCAGAAGTCCTCAGGGAAGAGAAGCTCACCCTGCTTTCACAGATGGGCATGGCGAGAGTGCTCTGTGTGACCAAGATGTCATCTGGCCCTAGTCTCACCAAACTTGTCTGGTATGCAAAGCCCAAAATTGGCTACACATGTTTCAAGGCCCCTTTCTAAGGCAGGAGATAAGTATTAGAAGGCTGAGTAGAAACAGCATTTTGCATTCTTCCGTTAATTTATTATGACCCCTTTAATGTAACTCCTACTTTTTTTTTTTTTTTTTTTTTTTTGCGGCATGGGGGATTGAACTCACAACTTTACTCCTGCCAAACAGGTGCATAAGCCATTGAGCCAAACTCCTGGCCCTAGTTTTTTGAGGCAGGGTTGCACTATGTAGCTCAGGCCAGTCTTGCACTTGCATTGTAGCCCAAGACGGCCTCTACCTCACAACGCTCCTCCAACCTCAGCCTCCCAAGTGCTGGGACTAAAAGCGTGTGCCACCACACCCAGCTGCTGTAACTCATACTTTAATGAATCAGATCTGCTAGTTATAACAAAGCCTATCATTATCTAACACACATACGCATTAATTACACAATAGTAGTGCTGTAAGCAAGGGTCAAATGTTCTGCTTGTTGTTTGCAAAACCATGTTGAATTATCTAAAAAAAGAATGGAGTATGGGGCACCTCAGTCTACTTGCCAAATTCTGATAGTCTTGGTGGCCTCCCAGGCTCAGTCTCTGGAGAGGATCCCAAATAGAGTGTGTGAAGTCCCCACTCTTCTTTCCTTGTAACTTCACTTTGAAATTATCAAGTTTCGGTGACCCTGATACCAGAGATGGACATCTGCCCTCTGTGGATGCCCTGTGATTACAGCAGATACTTTGTGGGAGGTGCAGGCCCCACACCCAGTGGGAAGAAGTGTCAGGAAGTTGTCTGCCATGTCAGGTCTGCATTCTCAGCTTAAAGCTGCTCATCCCAAATGATGCCTCCACTAAGGCTATATCTTTGGTCACACCTACTCTGGCTTTAATACACTACTCTAGCAGGGAGAGAAAGAAGGCTTTCATTGAATAGATCATCTTACATACATGGCATGAACATGTGTACACACACACACACACACACACGCAAGTACTACACTTGACCCATGGGAGAGACTTAAGAAATACTGACTAATACTAAATGAAATAACTGAGGCAGAGTCTAGACTCTCAAAGAGATTTTTCTGCTGAGACACTGTCACTTTTTCCCTTCACTTTGCCTGGAAGATGAACAGCCCTTAGACCAAAACCAGACCTTCCCTTCTGGAGCCATGTGCTACATCCATGCTTTACATAAAACCTGTCACTTGCCTGCCCTTGGGAGTTCCATTAAGCCCATAGTTCCTTCCAAAGGACAGTGACATTTGGTCAAAGTAACACTGATCTTCAGTAGCCTAATTTCGGATTAGGAAAAACAGGTTTCTGTGCCTAAGCAACATGGCCTGAGCTTCCATCTCACTGTGCTGCTGTGTCTGGAGATCCTAGCTCCTCACCCCATGGCAGCAGGATCTAGGAGCTTTCTAACTATCACTGCTGTGCCACTGAATATACTAGAAAACAAGGGCTAAATTTAAGCCCCACCAATATCTCTCAGTAACTGCAAAAATCATCTCTTGAATCAACACTTCTCAGCAAGCTGCGGTGGTGGGGAGGGAATCTGGGATTGGGTAATTGGAGATAAAATGTTTGTGATGAGAGAAAGTCTCACAGCTGCAGAATGTGAGTGTGCAGAACAATAATTGTGTTTCTCGCTACCTGAATACATTCCAGTTCGCACAGCTTCCTTTCCTAGGAAATAACTATATCTTTTCAACGTGATCTTTTTCCTTTTCCATTTAAGATTCAGTCTCTAGCCTTTTGACAGAGCTGACTCAGGATCCTACCCATTTCCTGCCTTGTCCCTGCAGATGGCCTGAATCCAAGTGCACCCTTGGCATCGTCTTGGCATCAGAGGGACAGTGGCTGAGTGTCACACTTGCCCTTGCTGGCTATGACTGCAGGCCCCTTCCTGCTCTGGGCAGGTGATGCCCAGCAACCTGCCAGCAGCATTCACCAAATATCCTTTTCTTTCCAACCCTGAAGTTTCTGCAGGTCCCTCTAATCTCTCTGCCTTCATCTCCACTTCTGCTCTTCTCTAGTAGCATGGAAAACATTTAGACACTTCCCAGGACTGTGATTGGCAGGCTTGCCTCCATCAAGTGGTTCTAGGGCTGTCAAGGCAGGAAGCTTCCCAACTGGTCCTTTCTGCTGGCGTTGAGGAGACCTAGGTTCAACAGGTCATGCTACTTGGACAATAGATAGCTTATACTGCATTGCAGGAAGGACATAGCCATGGTCTCTCAGTCCTGCCTTAAATCACAGGGCTTTTAGTGTGAAACATCAGAGAAAAAAGTACATTCACCTCTGACTTTTCAGCTCTTTCAGCTCAAAAACATCTCCAGGCTTTATAAATTCAGGGCTTACCCTTCGAATCCCAGAGTATCGGCAGTATTGGCCTTCAGAGCAGTTGTCTCTGCTGTGTGTTTCTAAGATACCCATTTGATTCACAAATAATCCCATTGTTTTCAGTTTCCTAAGCTCAGCTTCTGAGGCCATTATTGCCAACATGTAAGTAGTAAAAAAGTTGGGAGCAACATTAAGAACAGGAAAAGAAAAGCTTGTAAGCCTCTCAGCATCTTACCTTCCAAAGTCTGCTGGTTTCCTGAGAGGCCAGGCAACTCAATTTTGCAGAGGTCTTCTTGGTTGGAGGTGAAGTGGTCAAGATGGAATAGGAAAGCATTGTCGACATGGGTTAGTACAGATAAGAAACTTTATTCTTCAACCTCATGCTAAATAGAATTGTTCAAATTTCCCAGTCTACAACAGCTGTGTGCCTTCAAACCATCACATATAATGTAGAAAATGTGCACATCTTGAACATTTCCAGTTACTCTGAGAGTGGAAGTCTTCATGTCTCAGTGGTTCTTGTAGTCATCTCAATCAGGGCTGGGGCCACTAACAGAGCTTAATATGACCTTGGCCCTGGTGCTCAGAGCACTGTGTCACCTGTACAAAAGGAGTCTTTTGGATACAAATCACGTGGAACAAGAGTTTGGGTCACATGGTGTTTGGGAGGTACTCCAGCACCTGGATCATTGTTCTTTCTTTTATCCAGTGGTTGTGAATCCTGGGACTTGTATGAAACATTTTCTTGGCAGGATTGGGAACTAGCTCAACCCCAAAGTCAGCCTGGGTGATTTCTGCTCCTAAGAAATGGCAAAACAAAAGCTGACATGTGTATCCCCACCCATGGTCCTCTTCTTGATGCACCTGTCCCTTCTAAAATGTTCTTATGGCCTCTCAGCACAATGTGTCCTCATGGCCCCAAGGCCCAGGCCACCTGGCACTGATTGGAAACACCACGGCTGTGTTCATTAGAGAACCCTAAAGCATGTGCAGCTACCCATATTCTAACAGGGCCCCACTGTCCTCTGAGGTAGAGGGACACCTTCCCTGAGGGCAAGCTTCCTTCTGAGTGTCTCAGTCTTAGGAATCCTATGGTGTTCCTCTTGCAGGAGCCTCAACTAGGTCAACGTGGCTGAGAATCTTGAGGAATAGAATTTTGAGGAATAGAAGCAACAGGGTTTCATAGCAAAAAATCAATTGTTCTGCTGGTTTGAACATTGTATTTTAGTGAACAAACATGTCCTTTCAGAACTCGATCTCTGCCCATCTGAAATCCCAGTCTTAGAAATACAGACTCAGAAGCATGCATTAGAAACAGGGACCACAAAAGCTGAACAACAACACTTCACATGTCTTCTTGACATGAAGAAAAACATTTTGCTATAAGCAGGAACTTGAGAATCTGCTGCAGATGACACAGAATACCCATTCCCAAGAAGCCTGCATTCTAACTGATAAAATAAATTATAAAGAAAATAAACAAATAAATATCAGAATGTAAAGCACAGGGTATCATCAGGAAGACTGACATGTGAGAAGCAATTTGGAGGTGCTGGTTGGGGACGTGCTCTCTGGAGGAGATAGATGGGGAAGCATGTCTCCAGTAGAAAGTCAACCTGACCGAGGATAGGATAATGGGGAACAAGGTGGATATGGGAAGAGCAGGTAGAAGGGCCACATCACAGAGCTCAGAGGACCATGGCAAGGAGAGGTAGGTGGAATTGAGCAGATCTGCTTCCATTGTCACAGGAGTATGTTCCAGATGCCCAGGGAAAGAGCAGTTAGCTGCAGCCAGAAAGAAAGGTTTTGAGGAGATGGAGAAATAGGTGCAAGATGGAGCCTATTTAATGCTATCATGGATTGAGTTTCCAATATGTTAGACCCAGACTGTGTGCAAAGTATACAAGTCAAAGACAAATCCTTACTCCTTAGTCTGAACAATGGGGAATGTATTGGGTGATATACTATGTACCCCCAAGTCCTCATATACTTTTGATGGGGATGAGTCTGGCGCATGTTATTGATTTGTTGTGTAGCACCGGGATTGGTGATGTGAGTGCTGTACCCACCCAGGGGTGGAACTGAGATACAATGTAAATGAGGTGGGTCTTCCTCTTGCTTGCTTCTGTGCTTCCACCCTCTCTCTCTCGCCAACACGCCTTGCTGCTTGTGGCCGCCATGAATGGCGGACCCGCCACACCATACTGCCTTGGAGACAACTAAGTAAGGACTGAAACTTCTGAGAAACTGTAAGAAATAAGCCTTTCCTTTCCTAATTTTGGGCGTCAGGTATTTTCTCTCAGCAATGAGCGAAAAGTAACTAAGACAGGGAGGGAGGTAAGGTCACGAGAAAGGGAGTAAGAGATGAAGTAGTGTGAGACTTGCTGGGGAACAAACTCCAGGCCCAGACTTCCTGAAACAGGATAAGAAGCAGGACTTGCTCATGTGACAGTCATGCCTTTATTGCTTTGGGAAAATTTGGTACTTGATAGAGCCCTATTCCTCTCTTCCCAGAGAACAAGCACATTTCAAAGTAATACGAATTGATTCCATGTGAGAATATCACTGCATCCCCTGAGACCCTAAGATCTGACCCAAGGCTTGCAGAATCAGAGGTGGGAGTGATGTAGAAAACAGGATACTAGACTTTTCAGATGGCATAAGGAGCAAAGCATGCACTCCTGGAGAGGCTGTAAAAGCCTTTGTTTGGCTAACTTGGCTCAGAGAAGCTCGCCCTTCGTAACTTCTGAGCCCCAGAGACAGTGGTAAGAAGGTTTTTATAGTTTGTGGTGGGAAAAAACAAGCTCACAGTTACTGAAAAGCAACAAATTTAAAACTTTGGCAATCAGGTCAGCTTCAGTCAGGTAGGGAATCTAACCTAAAATGAGGGAGGTGGGGCTAGGCACCACAAGTTAGGGAAAGAAGTCCCAGTATGAGAGGGAGGGGAGGCTCCCATTGCCTGCAGGTTTAGAGAACTGTGAAGCTGCCCTATTAGCATATCAAAATGTAACCTGTAAGGGAGGAGGGAGCAGTGAATGTGCTTGGCAGAGAGCAGAAACTTCTGGGATCCATCTGCCAAGGCAGAGGATCACCTTTTAAAATTGACTAAATTCTTCTTCAGGGTGCAGCTACTGGAAGCATGTCCCCACACCATGACTGTAGCTGGGAGAAACCAAGTGCTGCTTTTCATGACTTTTCTTTGCCCCAGCATCATGCAGGGTCACTGCAGAGGATCCCTGGCCAGGAGTCCCTGAAGTGGATCCAATTGCCACTAACCATGGAAGGCTCCTGGAACCCAGCAAGGCCTAGTGCGCTAGAGTGGGGTGCCAGTGAGAAGTAGCAACTGCAGCAGAGACTGCTTGGGGCCTGAAGACAAAAGGAGCAGATCTTGCCCCAGGGACATTGTGGGTAGGGCAAAAGAGAGAGCTAGGTAATGAGCACTTGGTCTCACCTTTATCTCCTGGGCATCTCTGCAACTACAGAGCACAAGGAAGCCATCAATGGCTATGCCAACCACTTCTGGAACTGAGAATGGATTTAGAGGATACCGGATGTCCTGTCCACCTGGTATCATTGCCCTCTATTTCTTATCATCATTTTCCCCTTACAATCCTCCTCACGAGACACAACACATCAGTAGCATAAAACCAACTACAAATATGAGTCTCATCCCTAGAAACTCTATGGTTAGAGCATTCTCTCCATCCATTGCTAGGTTAGGTGGCAGCAGCTCCTTTCCAGGATTTCCTGACCAAGAACACCACACCCACTGGTCTCTTGATTAGGCTGGCAGATGTGAAACATGAGCCTTGACCTCTGACTTGTAGCCACCTGTCCTGATGACCACAGCACTCAGGTAGGTCTGAAACTCCTGCTGTTCTGTTCTTTATTCTATTTTCTGTCCCTACTTATACATGTGCATATGCATGTATGTGCCCAAATATGTTTCCATAGATGCACTCTACCTGCACAGCTATGCAAACACAGACAGCCATGCACACACTTACACACATGCATGTATGCATGGCCATCCACACATGCATATACACCCACACGCATGCAAACCCAAAGTATGTACACACATGCATACAGAGATACATGTTTATGTACATACATGTACGTGTATGCCTTGTGAACACATGCACATACATGTAGACTTATGCACAAATATACACATCAACAGATACACAAAGCACATAGCTACATGTGTGTATATGTACACATGCATGCACACACAGGTGCATATATATACAGATATAAATGTACATGCACTCACACACATTTATACACACATATTTGTATACATTATCTGTGTTATAAGGAAATACAGTCTCTGGAGCCTTCCATGCCAAGGTCTGACCAAATAAGTGCCAGACTCTGCAAGTTCTCAGTTTACAGGTATATACAAAGACACTGGCACATCTTGCAGAAAGTTTATTCTGGGTCTCAAAGAGAAAGATTTGGAAGAATCTGCATTAGGTGTTCAGAAAGCTCATTTGTACATCCATAGGTAGTATCTGTACACATATACACAGCACATACACACATACATAACAAGTTCTTGAAAAATTAAGACAGCAAAGGAACGCTGCATGCCTATCTGGAGGCTTGCTGTACCTCAGCACAGATCACCTTATTGCAGCTACCATGAGCTCTTTCAAGTTGAGATCTGGACACAGAACCAATTTTCCAATTAATGAACAAAGATAGCGTGTTTGATCAATAATAATGGAGTACTGTGGCCAAAAAGAAAAATACAACAATTAGCCTCCTGCTGCGGTCTGAGATGGACGGGAAAGCAAATGCTATAAATATCAATGACATGGACCCACAGGTGGCAGAGATAAAAATGCTCTTGTTCTTACCTAAGTCATTCAAATATCAACTGTGCTCTCCAAGTCTCATCTGCAGTGTCCATAGAGGACATCCTTGGAGACTGCACAGAAAGGTGTCTAACTGGGTCCAGGAATCCAGTAGAAAAGAAGATCTGAGATTCCTGTCAAGAATTCAAAGCCAATAGCACTCTGTCCTCTTTGGACCAATCGCCCCCTTATAGAGGAGTGGCCCTGAGGTGTCAAGACAGCTTTCACACTCATCAGAGCATTGGACAGCCAGTTGTTGGAAAAGCCAGCGTATAAATGGTACACTGCACACCACAATTACCAAGGTCAACCCAAAGAACAGTTTAACAAGCAAATGTGGGAAACAGGCAGAGACTCCCAGCTAGTACCTAGCTTGTTTGCTGATTTCCAAGGAAATTAGAAGGGTAACTTCCCCAAGTTTTTGTTTTAGGCTTTTGCTTAATACTTTAATCACTTAAATTGAAGCATGATTTGCATGCATGTAAATTCGACAATTTTAAGTACGAAGATCAATGAGTTTGACAAATATATGCCATTATTTAACTATCACCACACTCAAAATACAGAGGAGCTCCATTCACAAAAATAGTTTTCCTTCATTACCTTTGCTGTGAAACATCCTCTACCCCACCACTAGGCAGCTACCTAGGTTTTCTTCACTGTAACTTTGCCTTTTCCAGAATTCTGTGTAATTGGAATACAGTCATTATAGTTTCTATTCACTAAACATAACAATATTGAGATTCATCCTTGCAAGTGGGTATATGAATACTTGTTCTTAGTGTATAGATATGGAGTCCCCAACTACCAGGCCATGGAGTAGTACTAGTCCCTGGCCTTCTAGGAATTAGGCTACAAAGCAGGAAGTGAGTGGTGGGTGAGCAAGTGAAGCTTCATATAAATTGACAGCTGCTCCACATTACTCATATTACCACCTGAGCTCCACCTCTGGTCAGATCAGCAGCAGTATTAGATCTTCATAGGAGCACAAAACCTACTGTGAGCTGACCATACAAGGGATCTAGGTTGTGTGTTTTTTATGAGAATCTAATGCTGAATGATTTGAAGTGGAGTTGAGGTAGTGATGCTAGCACTGGGAAATAGCTACAAATACAGATTAGCAGAGAGGTGTGACTATACAGAGACCATAATTAATCAAGTGTTTGAAGACTCAGGTCAAAACTCTATCAGTAAGTACCAACTGACAAATGAACTGCATCTGGTGGCAGGCTCTACATTTGCAAGTGAGTTTGTGTACCTCAGTTGTACAGCTGCATCTGCTGGCAGACTTTAAGTCAACATCTGACTTACTTTAGTCTCCAGGTGGCCTTTCCATTATTTAATTTACAATTTCAAATCACATCCCCTTCCTATACTACACATTTCTCTCCATCACAGTTTTGGTAAGCCCCTAATCTAACCCTAGCCATAATGAGTAAAAAACAAAAATTACTGGACAGTATCTTTGAAAAGGGCAGCAAGACTCCATGATGAGATAACAGAAGCTTCTAAAAATACCAATAAGAAGAAAATTACACTTAAAATCCCAAGAGTACTACTTAGTTATGGGTTCATTGCAACATGGGATTTATATTCTCCAAACCTGCTTTGTGTAATATGTGACAGCCATCTATTCAACAAACCTATGTCCTTCAAAACTGCTTCACCACATGGGGACTAATCACCTTGCATTAAAAGACAAGTCTGAATTTTTTCAGAAAAAAATATATGACCACAAAGAACACAAGTAAGTATTGAAGGCTATCACTTCAAAAAAATGTGTCTATACTGAGTATATCATTTTAGTAGCTAACTGTGGTGATAAAACTAAGAATTCCTTTTCTATTGATGAAGAGTTGATCCTGCTTGCTGCTAAGAGCATTTGTCATGATATTTTAGGAGAGCTGCAGTTCAAAAGACAGCATGTGTTTCTCTTTTGGTTAGCACTACAACTAGATTAATTGGTAAAACAGCAGAAGACATTGAGGCACCATGGTTAGAAAGGGTTAATCAGTTACCTATGATATGCAACCAGATTAACAACAAGCCAACAATGCTCATTTCTGTGATATATTTTTCATGAGAAAGTGCATGAGCATATATTATGTACAATTTTGATGTCAATCTAACACCACAAATACAGAATTATTCAAGTCTTTGAAAGACTACACATCAGAAAAACTGAATTGGTCATGAATGAATGGCTGCCATGACTAGACAGCTTTCTCGTTTCACTACTCGGGTTGAAGAGATATCTTCTGAATGTGAAGCTATGCGCTATAAGCATTTCTACAGAGAAGTGCTGTCTGGATGAGTAAACGTCACCTAGACTTAACAACGTTTTGCAAGATATGATTAAAGTTAACTACATTAAAAGCACATGGTCTCAACTGATGTCTCTTATCATAGCTCTGTGAGGACCTGGACAGAAAACATGCAAGTCTTCCTTTATACAAAGAAGAGAGTGGCTTTCTAAAATTAGATCATTTGCTGAGGTTTTGAGCCATTAAGAACCATTCCAGAGGGTTTTATTTTAGGAAAAACAGTTGCCACTGGCACCTACATTTCAGTGACCAGGATGGGTCACAAATGTGACCTATTCAGCCTGCTTAATGAAATCAATTTGTCATTTCAGACAAGAATAATTATGTTCTAGTCAATGGATAAAGTGACTGAATTTAAAGTCAGATTTTAATTATGGAGGTAATGGAAGAATATTGGGATTTTTGACATGAGATTTGTGGACACTGAACCAGAGCCTTCCTTATCTCACTAGTTCATCATCATCTAGCTCACCTTTCAGAGAAGTTTGAACATTACACCAAACCACAAAAGACTCCAAACAGAGAAGGAATGGATCCACAACTTATTTGTGAGTAAGACAAGTAAATCAACTTTGTGATAGAAGAGGATCAACTGCTTCAGGTGACAAATGACTGTGACCTTAAAAGTATGTTTGAGACAACGTCAATTCTTCATACTTTCTGGCTAAAGTCAAGGCAGAATATCCTGAGATTGCCACAAAAGCACTGAAAAGTCTGCTTTCATTTCCAATATTCTATCTTTGAAGCAGGGTATTATGCAGTTACAGCAACTGAAATGAGATTACGCGGTAGGCCAGACATAAGCCACAAACTTCAGGTGCCACAGTCTCCCATCACCACCAGATGGAAGGAGAGCAAGTTCAAGTGCCCACTGATTCTGCATTGTGGTGGACTCTATAATTACTTCATTATATATTACAATTAATAATATAAATAAAGTTGACAACAAATATAATGCATTTGAATCATCCCAATACTACCACTCCTCTCCTGCTTTATGGAAAAATTATCTTCTATGAAATGTTGGAACCTGCTGGTGCCAAAAATGTTGAGACTGCTAGTGTAGAAGCACCATAGTTTGTGGTGTATACGCAAGTACTATGGACTATAAGCAACAATTCCGCTATCACCATTTCCTAACAAAGCCATCCAGTCCCTCTTTTAGTGACATTGTCCAATTTCCTAAAAATCAATCACTTGTATACCTATGTGCTAGGTTCTGCTCCTTCCATATCTATGTCTTTCTGTACAGTGGCACCACAATTGATCTGGTGGCTTTATGTGGAACACTTGAAATCAGGTAGGAAGGGTCCTCTATCTTTGTTGTAGTTTTAAAAAATTATGTATTTTGCATTTCTCTAGAAATTTTAGGAAATGGAAACTTCAGGGATTTTAATGACTTCAATGTATCTACAGATCAAGTTGGAAATAATTAACAACTTTTTTATTTTAAAATGAAAAAATGAAAATGATGATACAGAATTTCAAAACAAAATAATAGGAGATTAACAATGATTAATATTTGTGTAATGTTATCTTCATAGTAGTTGCTCAGATCACAAGATATAGGCATGAAAAAATGATCAAACAGTGAAAACACAAACCATACTTTTTGATGATCTAACAGAGATTAGTAGTATAGTTATCTATCATGTGTGTATGTAAATCTTATGTATATATATATGTATATATATATATATACACACACACACACACATGCTCTTTATATAATCTTTTCTATTCTTTCTTTTATCCTCTCCCCATCTCAGTTGTTCTTTCCTTTTGAGCAGTTTCTTCCCCCTTAAGAATTGGTATCTTAATATTCAGCTTTCCATTACTTGATAAACATGATACATTTTTGGTCTTTAATTTCTTTCATGAGTATTTTGTAGTTTTCATTCCACCAATTTTGCAAATATGTTGGTAAACTCTTAAACTTTTCTTTTCTTTTTTCTTTTTTTTTTTTTTTTTTTTTTTTTTTTTTTTTTTTTTTTTTTTTTTTTTTTTTTTTTTTTTTTTTTTTTTTTTTTTTGCGGCACCGGGGATTGAACTCACAACCTCGCGCCTGCCAGGGCAGGCACTTGAGCCACTGAGCCAAACTCCCAGTCCTGGTTTTTTGAGGCAGGGTCACACTGTGTAGCTCAGGTCAGCCTTGCGCTCGCGTTGTAGCCCAAGCCGGCCTCAAACTCACAACGCTCCGCCTACCTTAAAATAAATTCGTGGAATAGCTGACATCTATCCAGTATCACAGCATTTATTCTAGTCTTCTCTTTTGGTTATTTGGAACCCTTTTTCTCACTGTGTAAAGTTTAGCTGACATAATATTCAAGCCTACCATGTCTGTGAACTAGTTTAGAGTTGATGAGCTGTACCCATGAAAGAAGCAGGTTTACATGGGACTACAGTGCTTATCTATAGTTCTTTTATTCTTAACCTTACAGTATACGGTATGCAAATTCAGACGGTTAATTCTTTTCCCTTCACATTCTGCATGGACATGCCTCACACTCATTGTCCCATCCGATGTGTTTGTCACTGCCTGCATTCCATCCTGGGACCTCAAAACCAGGTTCATTTTTCCAATCTACATATGCTGAAGTTCACTGTTTGGAGGGTACAGTGCTATGGGTTTTAAAAAGCACTTATGGCATTTATTTTTATGTTCTTCATTCTTTGTGGAGTATCCAATTTTCTGTCTAGTGGAATTCCCTGTCAGACTAATTTATGTCAGCATTTCTTAAAGCACAGGTTGCCTAACTCAATTTTTTTTTAGGTTTAGTTTTCCATTATCAAAAAAGTCTATCTTGCCTTAATTCTTGAAGAATATTTTCACTAAATGTAGAATCCTGAATATAGTTTATTCTCAGAACACTGAATAGACTGTTTTTCCTTTCAGCTCTTTATAGATGTTTCTATTTTCTTCTGTCCCTGCATAGTCTCTGACAAAATGACATTAACTGCGTCATACTTTCCTTGAAAATTATATGTCATTTTTCTCTTGTTGCTGTCAAGATTTGTTTCTTGCATTTGGTTTTCAATAGTTTGATAAGGATGTGCTTCAACCTGGGCTTCTCTCTGATTTCTTTATTTTCTCCTCCCTAGTGTCCCTTTAGCATCTTTCTGTTTTGCATCAGACATAAAACATGTTTGGACATTGTATCTTCAAACATTTTTTTCTTCCCTCATTCTCTCTTTCCTCTCCTTTCGGCAATCCAATTACATGTGTGTTAAACTTTCTGAAAGAATCTAACCAGCCACTTTGTCTTAACTATGAAAAAGACAGAAACATTTCTCTAGGATGATTTCCATTACTATACTCAAGCTCACTTTCTCTTTCCTCTATATATTTGGCTATTACACAACTACAGGAATATTTTCACCAGCAAATTAATAATTTATTGTAAGAATTTTTACTTGTTATGTTTCTATTTCACTGTTGCGTCCTTGTACTTCTTTCCAGACATTTTCTTTAGTTATTGATATGGCCATTTTGACAGTTAAAAACTCAGTAGTGAGGGATGCAATTCCAGAGGGACTACATCTTTGTGATTCTTATCTCCAGGAGTCCTACCATCTTCACATGAAGATCACAGAAAGACCTGGCTAGTATTTTACAAGCACCTGTCCTTAAACAACTGAGAAGGAGAATTATAGCTCCAGTTCCATAAGAACTGAGACTTGCTTATAGGACACTTACCACTATATCACCAATATGTACGATAATTGGACTTCAGACTAAAGAACTATCAGACCCATACCCTATCTCAGAGAAACCCAGAGACAGCAAGAGAGACAAGAACAATAGCACTTGAGAAAATTTATCCGCTCACACCGAGAGCTACAGCGAACAGTAAACACAGCTTCACCCCTAGCCAGATAAGCAAAGAATCTCAACTAAAGGCTTATCTATCTCTGTTTCCTTCAGTCAGTGCCTGACATCTGATTTTCAACCAAAAAAAAAATCACAAGGCACAAGAGGCAAAAAACACAGACTGAAAAGGCAAGACGAAGCATCAGAACCAGACTCAGGTATGAATTTTGGAATGATCAGACAGGGAATTAAAAATAACTTTGATTAATACACTAAGGGATCTCATGGGTAAAGTGGGCAGCATGTATAGTAAAATCAGATGATAATGTGAGCAAAGTGAAAGAAATGATAAGAAAAAAATCAAAAGGAGATGATAGAAATCAAAAGCAATAGAATTGAAGTGAAGAATCCTCTGATGTGTTCACAGACTGCACATAGCTAAGGAAAGCACCAGTGAGCTTTAAGATACGTCAATAGAAACTTTCAAACTGAAAAACAAAGAGAATGAAAAGAATGGAATAGAATGTCCAAGAAGTCTGGGGTGACAGCAAAATGTAGAATATTTGTGTATTCAGAGTATCAACCCACAGAACCAGAGACATCAAGCAGGATAAATACCAGAAAAAATACTGCTAGGTACAGCATATTATGTTAGAACTACAGAGAACCAGATATGAAGAAGAAATCCTTAAAGAAGTTGGGGAAAGGGTTCCCCATAATGCATCACAGATGAGTTATGCCAGGCTTCCCCTCAGAAACCGTGAGAGCAAAGAGAATGTGGATGAAATGTTTGGAGTGTTGAAAGAACAAAGCCATCAATATAGAATCCTGGATCTAGTGAAATCACCCATGAAAAGTGAAGGGAAAATTCACTTTTTTGGAGAAACAACACTCGGGGAATTTGTGGCTAAATCAATTTTGTGGGAAATATTGAAGAAATTCTTCAGAGAGAAGGAAAATGATGCAGATCAGAAACTCAGATCTACATTCAGAAAGGCATAGCATCAGAGAAGGAACAAATGAAGGTAAAATACATATATGTTTTCATTTTACCTAACAGGACAGTATTACTAACCTCTAAAATATAGTCTTAATATTTTCTTCAAGTTGGGCTCTGTTTAAATTACTTACCTTTTCTTCTCTCTTTGGAAAATATTTCATTCTTGGTACCGGAGATCAAACTCACGACCTTGTGCTTACTAGGTAAGCGCTTGAGCCACTGAGCTAAATCCCTGGCCAAAAATATTTCATTCTTGTAGTTTTTCATATAGCATGTAATTTGGAACAGTATTTTGAAAATTGTGAGTATTAAAATGTTGAGATTCTACAAGTAGGAAGGTAATAGGAGATGGAGGGAAGTGGAAGAGGGGAAGAAAAGAGGAAGTAAAAGAAAAATTAAGATGTGTCATGTACACATACCAATAGCCACAATAAAATTAGTCATCTTGTTTTGCAAACATGTACTAATAATTCTTTTACAATTTTTGTTTTTTCTGAAAAAAAAGTTTTTTAAACTCTTAGCAAGCAATTTCCTTGCAATGTTCCAGGAAGAATAAGAATAACAACGACAAAAAAGTGTGAGTATGTTCAGTACAGATGTATTTTTAAAATAATTGAAGACCCCATGGACACAGGTAACTGACAGAATTTTCATGTTCACTGATAATCTCTCAGTATGTGTGCATGTGCACACGTGTATGTGTATGTGTGTACTTTAATATCTTTGTCTGATTCTATAGTGTCTGTCATATCAAAGCATTACTGAGTTTCATCAAGGTGATGGGCTTATTTTCTTACTTATTTGTATCAGGTTACTTGTATGGGATGTCAGTTTTTACGAATTTTAGTGTCTTTGGGTGCTTTTTTCCTTTTACATGTGGTCAGGCTGATTTGTCAGCAGTATGCTTGTAAGGATTTTGTCAAAAAGCCCAGAGCTGACTTTCATCTAAGGACTCCTAATTTTAACTTCTAAAGCAGCATCCTTCTGAGACTCTTCCCAATATTCCACGTTATTATTCTCTCTGTTCTTGTTATTACTATACCTGTGGGAGTGCTGCAGATTTTTGCCTTTCTGCTTTCTAGTAGTTGTCTTTCCAATTCTGTGGAGACTTGCCCCACATAGTTACAGGTTAATATTGAAATTAGAGTAGATCCCCACAGAACTCTAGAATGAACTCTATGACGGTCTACATTGCACATTCTAGTTGCCTTGGCCTCTCAAAAGCCTCTCAGAGCCACTGTCACTATCTTCTCAACTCGGCAAAATTGTTGGACTTGACTTGATATTTCCTTTTCTGTGCTGCAGCTTGGAAACTTCTTGCAGGCAGTGACGTGTGTAATTGCATGGCTGACCGAGTTTGTTTCCATCCTTCCAGATATTATTTTGTCCCTGTGCTGTCTATTGTTTAATGTTAGAAACAGTTGTTTCACACATCTTATTTCATTTTCTACTCACCTAAAGCAAGAGGCTCTTAACAGGAGGCAGTGGTCCTCGGAAGGTGGTTTTTGCAGTGAAATAGTGCAGTAATCCTGATAAATGCTTTTTTCTGATAAATGTTGGTAGACTCAGAAAGTTGGCAAATTCCACCATGATTCTGGGTGCCAGGCTTCTCACTGGCAAAGAGAGATACAAGTAGGAAATTCAGACAGGCTGGGGAAAATTCCACTGTACTAGAACGGAATTAAAATTATGAGCATGAACTTATGGTTTTAGAAATATGGGGACAAGATATGAGTAGAAAGACTGGCAGATAGATAGACAGCTGTGCAAACTTCATTGTTTTATTTTCTGAGAAACCTGGAGTCAATGAACCTCCACTCATAAAGAGCCATGTAATGCCTAGATCTTGGTCTCTTAATACAGTCTCTGATTAAAAGAGTATGTGACTGGGACAGGGGAGTAGCTCAGCAGCACAGCACCTGTCTGGCAAGTGTGAGGTCATGAGTATGGAAAATATAAACTGAGCTTGAGACATATTTTTGAACCAGAAAATAAAAACAAAGACATGGTCAAGAAGTTTTGGGGTACATCAAAGCGTAGAGGAACCAAGTTAAAGGTGGGTTGTACTGATCAAACATGAGGCAATTTGAGCATCATAATCAATAGTGATCAGAAAAGAATTTAACCCATTTACTTTAAAAATAAATAATAAAAATAATCTGTTAATTTAGTATCAGTAACTTACTCTAGTATGGATTTTAGATTCTTAATAAAATAGTAATATAACAAATCTGGAAAATATTATAAATGGGTGAATCTGGATAAAGAGTAAAAAGGAATATGTTGTAGTGTTCCTGCAAAACTTTACAATTTTAAGGTTATCTTATGAAGATTTAAAAACATGTGGATCATAAAATGAAGTCCTAGTAACTTAACTCTTAGAGGAAGAAGTCATACCCAGAACTTTCCGGCACCCTGATACAGAGTTGCAGCCAACTTAAAACACTTATATCTTTCATTCTAAATGGAGCACCCTAACTCAGTTCTCTTCCAGGATGGACAGATTCTGATCATCGATCGTGGCAGTGCCAGACATGTGGGTGACCTGGGTATCTACAGTAAAATCTCTTTGAAGAGGAAGTTGATGAGGGGTTCATCCAAAGATCCCCAAACAGCAACACACTGAAAAATGAAGTAAGATTAGAAATTCACCATGATTTCTGAAATATTTTTTGATCTTCTCAAAGGGATATTTGAAGTTTTAAATGCTGTCAGTAGCTCTAAGAAACTCTTCCTACTGAATTTCTAGTTCTGCCTCTTGAAACTCTGCTCTGTATTCACAGGCTTGTGAGAGCACTTACGAGGTTATAAACAAGCCTATGTATTATTCACAACACTCCTATTGCACTTTCTCTCATTCCAAATCTTATTTAAATAAGAGATTCTCTTTATCAATTGCCAAAGGACTTGTAAATATAGCTCTCTGATATTTCCAAATATCAGTAGTGTCTGTGAAGGAAGCCACAGTCCACAGAAATGATGATATCTGCTTTGATTCTGGGCTGTTTGTGAAAACTCATAGACATTTCATTTGTGAAGAGTCAGGCAAGGCAGTGAAGCACTCACACTCTAATGTAGAGAATAGAGGACTCTGGACCCTGGCTATCTGCGTTCAAAGGCAGGCAACCTGTCAGTTTTGGAGCAAAGGCGAGGCACAGGAACATAGAAAGCCTAACTGATTTAAAATGCCACCCTGGAGCTAGAAGAAGCAGATCCTCCCATGGATATCATTGGGAACAAAAGAGGGGCAAGATCAAATGGGATCCAGCATTGTGGCTGATACCACATGGATGATCAAAGCCCACTCTTCATAATGAGAATACCAGGGGTTAACACTTAGATCAGGAGAGGTCTTATGGGAGTGGGAGTGGCTTTTTGGCACTGACAACTGCTTTTTTTTCTGTGGAGCTGACCCTTTGTACTCTTGAGCATTTACCAACCCTAATCTCTGGCCTCTAAAGACCAGTGGAGTCACTAGTCATATTGTTTCAGGCAGCTGACTTAGTTAGAAATATTATAGGCAGTCAGACAGGGCTAGGTCCTCAAAGAAGCCAGTGCAGAAACCCAGATACCCTGCAACTGTGGGGGAGACAGACACCTCCTTCTGTGGGTCAAGCCTCAAGACACAGAACAAACAAATGCACCCATTTCCTAAGGACTGATACTGTAAATGGTTCTCTATCACCCTGAGAAAGTCAGGAGTCACCAGGCCAACCCCCTACAGGATGAGTCACTGCTCCGTAAGATTGCTCACTTTCTGTGTGACTCACTTCCCCATTTGTCCTTGATCTAATGAATTTTACCTGAGCTATTAAATCTTACTGGTTAGCCATAGTTACGTTCCACCTTATACCCACCTCACGAGTTTCCTTTATCCCCACCGTGAACCCATCTCACCCCATGATTTTACTCTATAAAAGTCCCTAGAAAAGACACAGTCCCTGGCAACCTGTTCAGGACTCCTTCTGTCCCTCAGACAGAAGCTTTCTTTCTCTCAATAAATATATTCTGCTCTTAACCTCCATTGTTCCTAAAATTCATTCTTCAATTTTAGAGGACATGAACTCATACTGGACATCGGGTAGGCTGGGAGTTTCATTTCCCTGTATCAGTATGACAATCCAAGGCACAAACCCCATTCCCAAAGATATTGGAGAATGCTTCTGAACCACCTGAGAACTATGGTTCATGAGTAATTTGAAATATCTTTCCTTTCCCTGAATGCTGACTGCACATGGTAATTATGGGTGGGAGCTGCTTCTATTGTTTGTCACTGTCTATTTGAAGAAGATGTCAGGTTTACTAAGGACACTGTGCTTCATGTTCTACCAAGGAGTGTTGGGTAGGTCTTCATAAAGATCCCCAGACCAAGTGTACTAAGGAAATAGGGAGTCAGTGAAGTTTAGAGAGAGGCCCTACACCATGACATTGAGCTCTTCCTGGCCCAGGAGTGATCAAATCTAAAATGACCATTAGCTCTGAGAACTAAGGGCTGACCACTAGGTACAAGAAAGACTGTCCTTCCCAAGAAGACCTGGAGGTACCTGGAAAATTGAGCAAAGAAAGACAAAAGCTAATTGAGATCTAGGAGTAGACACAACAGAAGATACACACAAAACCAACACTGTAGAAAATCAGGACATTTAGGGAAGAGATGAGAAGCTGCAGACTCACAAAAGGGTTACCCAAACCAGAAAAAAGCAAGGGTAACTTACCCATCAACAGCAGAATGGATAAGAAAGATACAGTATTTTCATACAATGGAAAGCTACTCAGCTATAAAAAGGGATAATCTCAAGGCTCCTGTAGGTAAACAAATGAAATTTGAGATCATGCTCATGGGTGGAATGGTTTAGACTCATATGGGTGAACATCATGTTATCTCCTAGCATAAAAACAGAAAGAGTTAGTGGGATCCAAAATGTGCAATAGATATTATGAAAGTGATAGGGGAGGAAATCTCTAAAAAGGGAAAGTTGTAACCATTGTTAATTTCCTACTATCTTGTTTTGAATTCCTGTATTGTTTTAATTGTTTTGTTAGGTTTGGTTTTATTCTGGCTTGTTTTTTGTTTGATTTTACTGTGTCTGATGGTATGGGCAGCTATTTTTATATATATATAACAAAAAAAGAATGTATATGACATTAGAAAAACATTGGCAAGAAACACAAATGCTATGAATGCTACATTATTTTCAAAAGAACAAGTCACAGTAAAGATGAAATCTGAAAATGACCCTATGAAAACTACTTTTCACTCAAAATTCTTTTTCTTTAACTCTCTTAACTAATTTTTTACATACATACATAGATTTTCTTACAGTTTGTCACACAAGTGCAACAATATGATGGTTACATATGTGTGATTTATTTAGTTCACTGATAAGCATATTTTCAAGGCACACCCATTTAAGTGTGAAAATGTCTAGTTTATCATTTCTTTTAGCTGCGTAGTATTCCATTATATAGAAATGAAACATCTTTTTTGTCCATTCCTCAGTTGAGGGGCATTTAGGTTGTTTCCAAGATCTGGCTATTACAAACTGTGCTGCTATAAACATAGGTGGACATATATCACTGTGGTATGATGTTTTCAGTACTTTTGGGAAGATACCCAGAAGGGGAATAGCTGTGTCAACTAGGTCCTCCAATCCTAGTTTTTTGAGAAATCTCCACACTGACTTCCACAGTGGTTGCAACAGCCTGTATTCCCACCAACAGTGGAGAAGAGTTCCTTTTTCTTAACAGCCCCTCCAGCATTTGCTATTTGTTGACTTCTTAATACTAGTCATTCTTTCTGGGGTGAGGTGGAATCTCAGTGTTGCTTTCATTTGCATCTCTTGAATGGCCAGTGCTGTTGAACATTTTTTCAAATATTTATTTGCTGTTCTTCGTCTGAGAAGTGTGCGTTCATCTCAGATGCCCATTTTTGGATTGGGTCTTTAAATCTTGGAGGGCTGATTTTTTTTTTTAGTTCTTTATACATTTTCAATAATAATAATCATTTATCTGAGAAAGAGCTGGCAAACATTTTCTCACACATTGTGGGTTGTCTCTTCACTCTCTTGGTGGTTTCTTTTGCTGTGCAAAAGCTTTTCAATAGGATGAGATCCCGTTTGTTGATTCTTTGTGATAGTTGCTGTGCAATCTGGCTTTTATTCATAAAGTCTTTGCCTACACCAATGTCTTCAAGAGTTTTACCTTCTATCTTCCAGCAGATTTAATGTTTCTGTTTTAATATTGAGATCTTTAATCCATTCAGATTTTAACTTAGTACATGGTGAAAGATATGCATCTAGTTTTAATTTTTGTCATGTGGAAAGCCAGTTTTTCCAACACCATTTATTAAAGAGGCTATCTTTCTTCCAATGAATGTGTTTGGCAGCTTTGTCAAAGATAAGGCAACTTAGTGTGTCTGTAATTGTTTCTTCATCTTCTAATCTATTCCATCGATCTTTGGGTCTTTTTTTTTTTTTTTTTTTTTTTTTTTTTTTTTTTTTTTTTTTTTTTTTTTTTTTTTTTTTTTTTTTTTTTTTTTTTTTTTTTTTTTTTTTTTTTTTTTTTTTTTTTTTTTTTTTTTTTTTTTTTT